>MKEJ01106498.1:0-13103 GCA_001753735.1 Embelia ribes
GAAAATTTCGGGATATTACAACTACAACATTAACAGACTCCATCGCTGTGGAAGTCCGAAGATTATAAACATGATAAGAAGTAGAATTAGTAGAATAGCCAAGGAAGATTCCTTCATCCTTTTGGGGTCAAATTTTCCTAAGGCTCACGATCTTGAAGGATATAACATTTTCTCCCAAAAACTCTGAAGTATCTTACTGTAGGTTTACAACCTTTAATAATTTCATAAGGAGTCTTTGTAGTTTTTGGCCTAAGGTACGCACGATTGTAACAAGCCGTGTGTATAGTTTCTGCTCAAAACTTTTGTGGCATCCCCTTACCTAAAATTATCACCTTAGCTATATCTTGGATTACCCTATTTTTTCTTTCAATCACTCCATTCTGTTGTAGAGTTTTGGAGCCAAAACTCATTGCAAATCCCATTAGCATCACAAAATTCTGCAAATAGAGAGTTTTCAAACTCTCTCCCATGATCAGTTCTGATTCGCCTTATGGAACTAATTTTCATCCCGATATCCTGCTGCAAACTAAAGCATAGAGTTTTGAAAATATGAAATGTTTCCAACTTCTCTTTCATAAAACGAACCAATGTATAGAGAGAGAAGTCATCAACCCCTACAAGTATATATTTCATGCCTTTGATGCTTTCAGTTTTCATAAGACCCATAAGATCTAGGTGCAACAACTGGGAATATGATTAACCTTTTTGTGTGGTGCTTTAATTTGTTTTCCAGATTGACAAGGTCCACAAATACACTGTTTGATTTTTCCTAATTTGGGCAATCCCCTCACTAACTCTGATTTGGAAAAATTTTCTAATTCATTGTAATACACGTGCCCTAATCTTTGATGCCGAGTTCAACATCATCTAAGCGAGCAGACAAACATCTCTTTTCATTAGGAGTAGAAAATTTTTTGTCCTCAAGATATTCAAAACTTTCATATTATTATTCTTTTGTCCAAATTTGTGCAACCTTAGATGTGGAAGGTATATCTAATGCAATGTCAGGAAGTTCAGCTTTAACAAATTTAAGTTTACCTTCCGCTAGAACAATCATCGGCGCCTTACCATTGTTTTTATAGCCTAAACCTTTCTTGTTGCTTAGATTCCTTTGTTGTCCAAGAATCTCTTCTAGTTTTTTGGAACCTGTTGACATTTCCTGAAGAGAAACATTAGAAATCGTAAGGTTGGATTGCAATTTGGCCATCCGACTCATCAAACCATCATTACAAGCTTTTAACTCATTCAATTTATTTTTACTCATCTTATTTTTTTCAAATAAAGTTCCTCTTTCAATTTTTAGCTGACATACGAGAGCAAAGGATTCTGATAGTTTTGATTCAATTTTTTCTTTCTCTTTGTCCAATGAATTAACCTTATTGATCCATGAGATTTTAGATTGAATTAACTCAAAATTTTCTTGATACAACTTATTGAACATTTCTTGTAGAGTAGGTTCATCACAAGATTGCAAAGAATGTTTAGAAGAAATATTATCATCATCAAAATCACTAAGGCTAGAATTAATTGGAGTAGACTCTTTAAAAGAAGAAATAATAAAAGTAGTATAATTCTCATAATCTAAATCATCATCACTTTCAGAATCACTCTCTCCTACATCTAGAGTCGCTTTTAAGTTTTTCCTTTCTAATCTATTTGCACATTGAGCTACAAAATGGCCAAAACATTCACATTCATCACATTAAAAAGTCTTGTTAGATACTTTCTTTTCCTCATATTGATCATCTTTTAGATATGAGGCTTGAGTTTTAGCTTCAAATTTATTTTTATCAAAATCACCTTTCTTATTTTTATTGAAACTGGAAAACTTTTGCCCTTTTTTACTAAGAAATTTTTTATAAGTTTTTTGAAAGAAGGGCTAACTGCTCCAAAGCTTGTTTAATATTTTCATGAAGCTTTTTGTTTTTCAGAAGCAGCCTTAAAAGCAATTCCATGATTTTGTTTATCTGACTTCAAAAAATTATTAGCCTCATAAGTTTGAAGGGATCCAACAAGTTCTTAAACTTTCATACTATTTAGATCTTTACTTTCTTCAATAGCAACAACTTTTATATTGAAACGCTCAGGCAAAGATCTTAGAATTTTTCGAACAACTTTTGAAGCACTATATTCTTCTCCAAGATTATAGCTATTATTAACAATAGTGCTCAACCTATAGTAAAACTCATCAAAAGTCTCAGAATCTTCCATTCTAATGAGTTCAATGTAAGAACCAAATATATGAAATTTATTTAGTGTAACAGTACCAAAAATAGCATTTAAGGCTCTGTTGTCATGCTGACTAAGTTTGGTTTCTACATCAGTCCAAGACTCCTCAGGTTTTTCCATAGTTTTTTCACCAACAACTTGAGATGGATGACTTCACCTTTTTTTTATCGACTGCCACACATTTTCAATACAAAAATTTTAGAAAAAAAAACTTCGTTCGAGCTTTCCAATAAACATAGATAGACCCATCAAATAACGAAGAATGGACAGTAGAATAACCTTCTCTCGGTAGATCCAAATTTTTTTTTTAAATAACCTTTTTTTTTAAATAATAATAAGGATCGCACAAAAGCTTTTTTTTTTTTTTTTTTGACTTTGTTCTCAAAAAACAATTTGTGATATTGATACCTCTTGAAAATATCCAAGTCTCTCACATTTACGAAACAATCATAATATTGCCAATTCTAAAATAGGAAGTCAAAATATTAACAATCTCTACAATTGTAATTTGTACATATTAACAAACGAAAAATTGCTTTGACGACACTTTCATATGCTATAAAATGTGCAAGTTGATTTTTCTTACAACTAGTCCAAGCTAGGCCACCAAAAATGCTTCCAAAATAGAATGTGAAAACGTCGAAATTCAAAAAATTCCAAATCAAAAAGTCGTGAGAGTAAAAGGGAGAGTTGGAACGTCTGCATCTCCTCCACGAAGGATTTTGGTAGCCTCGTATACAAAATGAAGATAAAATACTTTCGCCAAAAAACAAAAAACAAAAACAAAAACAAAAAAAAAAAGAATGTTCTTGCTAGCTCATTATAAATAGTTCATATAAACCGAGCATGTGGAGCCTACACCAAAAGACCCACGTGGTACAAAATTTAGGAACGAAAAGCTACAAATTTATTTGGTGCAAAATGCAGAAATCGCTTAACTTGAGTGCCCCCACGACCTAGCCCCAAGGATCCCATGAAGGATGTAAGCCAAGATACTCAGCGGCCTCTTAAACAAGTAACTCAGTGTCTGGTGCCCACAAGGACCCACCCTCCCAAGAGGAAGTAAAAATCTCACATTACGGCTGTCAGGACTTAAACCCTTGCCATTTGGTACAAACTTTTGCCCGAATAACAACTGGACTACGGCTTAGGGCGAAAAGTTACAAATTTATTGGCAAGTTATGGTTTTGTGCTTGGCTTATTTATTTATTTATAAGGGAAAGTCCAATTTGTTTGTATTATTGTAATTATTGTTCCCTTGTATGGAGCAAAAGAATTTGGGTAAATTAGAACGAATTTAAAAATGTATGGAACAAATTGCTAAAAAATTAAAATTAATGGAGCAAATTGAAAAGAGATTAGAAACCATGGGTGATAATTTGAAATAAATAAAAAGGCAGGGGACAAACTGAAACAAAAATAAAAGAATAAGGGAGCAAACTAGAGTTTACCCTAAAAATTATAGGCTGAGAAGGATATAATTGTGCTACGGGAAGGTATACCCATTTCCTAATTTAAAAAATTCATTGAATGTTATATATTTTAGTGTAAGATTTTTTTAAATGTTTAGCTAGTTCTAATAATTGTCAGAGTGAGTTACGATCATTTCCATAATTCTAAAACAGGTCTATTATCCCCATTTTTAACTTATGCTTCAAACAATTTTACAGTTATCAATATTTGAAAAATTATAATAAAAAGCTTCTCTTTCTTTTTCTATTAGATAAAAATCACTCAGGTTAGTAATGCCGCACGGCTCAAATTTTACAAATAAAAACCATAATGACAAATAAAATGCTCGTCGTGCTTGGAATATGCTCAACATGGTAAGCAGTAAAAAAGAATATCTGATAACCAAGAATACCAAATATATTATTCAAAATAGATTCTCGTATAAAAAATTTTAAGCTATTCAGGACTTGTGATCTAATAAAGTGACGAGGCTGCAAACATCATCAAATTGTCCCAAAAAAAGAAAAAGAAAGTTGAGGGGGGGCTTATCTGCAATTAATTCTTAATTAAACAAAATATAATCTTTATCTTTATCTTAATATAATTGGGAAATAAACTATACACTGAATGCAGTCAAGGATGCTGCATCCGTAGATAAGGCTCGAATTAATCGCAGTGATCTGTTATCCTCATCTCCACCGCCATGAACATACATGTATACATACATACATACACGCCATACATATAAACCGCTCTCAATCATCTCGAAGGAAACCCATTTTGCTGCGATCGCGAGAGGTAAAGATCCGATAAATGCCATCGACTTGTTCTTTTTTACTTTAGTCTTGTAGCAAATTTATGCTTCCTCCTTCTCAAAAAAAAAAAAAATTGTTTTGAAATTGAGAGAGAGAAAGAAATAGAAGGTATGAATTGAAAGGAGCCGAGAATGGCTAAAGAAAAAAATATAGGAAAAGTGGAAGTACGGAAAGTGGGTACACGGTGTATTGACTATTTATTTTTTCAAAAATTGTATTTTTTAGTATCAATTTGTTTAATTTTTGTAATATTAAAAAAAGAGAAAGCTTATTTTTGGAATAATAAAATTGTTGATGCAGCTTCATTTAAATGCTTCCCCTTTATACATAAAGATTAGCCCGATATGATTAAGCAGGTTAATTTCATTTAGTTAATATCTAGGTATCCATTTATATATTTATCTATCTATACTAATTATAAAACATACTCAATTTCGGCTGTTAAAAAAAATGAAGCCCAATCAATTTTTCTAATTGTCTATTTTATCCATAAAATAAAATGACAAAAAAAATATTTAATTCTATCACCACTACTTTCTATTGCCCTATTTTTTCCCTACTAACATCGTCTCCTTAATTCCTTTCCTCTAAATGAAACTTATTTTGTTGGTTTTCAATTATTGCTCTCTCTCTCTCTCCCTCTATCCTATTTCGAGGTAATTTAAACTTTCTTATTAGTTTGACTTGGAACAAGTTTGGAATTATATTTTATTATCTGCTTTCATTTTTTTTTTTCTTGTGTGCAAATGGTAGCTTGGGACATTTAGTAAATTTTATAACAATTGCTTGTAAGAATTTGCTTCTATTTTTCTAATAGTATTTTTTAAAATAGTTTTAGGCATATTTTGAAAAGTAATTTTTTTAATTATCATAATAACCTTAATTATATTTCTTATATTCTCAATACATATTTACTCTTGTTTTATAATAATGAATATCACTTTACTAAACATTGTATTACTTATTAAAGAAATTTTTAAAATTTATTTACTAAATATTAAAATTATAGCAACTTTTATAATTAATTTTCAAAAGCAATTTTAAGAAACAGATTTTAAAAATTATCATGGTTCCCATAGTAGGCCATAGAGTATTTTCTTAGTTCATGATTTATTGTGTACAACATAAGGAGCAAAAATAATATTCGTAAATTTGTACATTAAATTAATACACCTATTAATTATTAGTTTAAATCTTTTAACACGCTTTATTAGATTTTCCAAACTCTTCATAAAAAGTTTATATCCGTGTTGTCTTGGAATTAGAAGTTTATATATAATTGTTTGGGTATTCTATATTCAATTCCATTCTGATTTTCATAAGATTCTTTATTTAATTGCAATATTGGATATAAAGTTTTATTTTTTTATTTAATTTTCCAGCAGACTATCAGTCCACAAATAAAACGCAAATAATTTGAATACATAAAAAATTTGGTAGAAATGAAAATAAAGTAGAACAAATAAAACCACAAAACCAAAATAAATAAATAAATAAATAAATTACGGCTGATGCAAAGTTTTAGGTGGCGTTTTAAAAATATTTACATTACTAACTAATATATATACGATAGACTAATGAAAACAATTTGTACCCCAAATTTATGTTCAAATTTATGAACACCTAAATTGTTTTACGCAATAAATTATAAATACAGAATTTGTCATCCTTAAAGTGGCCAATCAAAT
Source organism: Embelia ribes (assembly GCA_001753735.1). Taxonomy (NCBI): domain Eukaryota; kingdom Viridiplantae; phylum Streptophyta; class Magnoliopsida; order Ericales; family Primulaceae; genus Embelia; species Embelia ribes. The sequence continues at coordinate 6,185 of MKEJ01106498.1, forward strand.
TTCGCTACAAATTTGTAGGTTTTAAATGGCAGAATAACTATAATTTTGACCTAATACATCTTTTAACATTCCGCTTAGACTTGTTAATATCTTTAATTTGTTAATAAATCAATATTAGTAATTCATTTCTATTTTTCTCCGGAACCCGTACTTAATTATGGGTCCAAAAAAAAGTTATATAGGTTAATTTTAGATCTCTAAAACTATCTAATATTTAATTTATTTTTTCCAAACTAAATCCTTTATATAAAACAAATATCAAACAAATGATTAATCTTTAATTTATTTTTTCCACAATTTTTCATTTACATAATTCTGAAAATTACATAATTTTTAAAGTCAACCTAAATTTACTCCACTAAAAATATATCTTCAAGAAAAAATTTTATATCCATTATTTGAACCTATTTTTATGAACACATGTCACGAACTGCAATAACTATTATCTATTATCCATTGCTATTATAAATCAAACACAAAAAAGGAAATTATCTTTAAAGCCCGGTCAAACTTTGCCCATCCAAGAAACAAACATCTAACTTTTAAATAATTAACATAATACTAAATTGTAGTCAAATAACTAAAAGGGATATAAAAGTAATTTATTATATACATATTTTGACATAATTTTTTATACAAATAATCTATATCATTGGATTCAGTCTAATCCTATAGATGGAGTGATTGAAATATATCTAAGTGTTGATCGTTTCATGTGATGGTGAAATTTTGAGTAGTAAGCAAGTGCCAAGGATTTTTTATTCCTATTTTTTTATGATTTTCCCATTTTACTAGTAAGATATATTAGATTTTTTTTTGGAATTTAATTTGCTGATTATGTATGTTGCCCTTTCGTTAAATCATAAAAACAATACGGATATTTGCTTTTAAAAAAAGTTTGCAAATTGTGATTTTGTAATTTGTTACTTTATGTAACGAGATAAACTTAATTATATCTAATTGTGTTTTATACTACGAATTTGACTCCGTCAATAAACATTTGTTTTTTTTCACGATTAGAGATTTTACAGTATCGATTATGGAGATCAATTGTAATTAATGTGTTCATCAACTTACTCTCAGTATTGTTTTATTTCTACTTTGTTTTTTTGTTTTACTTTTGGTGATGGCATTTTTTTTTTATATCAACGAAAAGAAATTCATTGTCACCCAGAAAAAGAAAAATCATCATTTTAATTTTGTTTCAAATGTTTATTGGTTGATAACACATCTTGGCATTTGAAATTTTAAAACGATCTGCACATGTTTTTCCAAGTTAGTATATGTATCCTGTGTCTCAATTAAAACTCTCACAATATTTAATTTCTTGTTTAGATTTTGTTTTTGTAACATTACATAAGTTCTGAACAAATGTCTTTTGGTCATTTTAATAAAATTGGGCACTCATCGCTAGTATTTTGCCGTGTTTAGGTGATCTTTTAATTTAGGTAATTTTTATGAAATGAAACACATGTCGCATATGCATCGACTGCTAGTATAAGGACTAAAATGGCGAAATCTGAATGATAAAAGTGCAAATTTCGTAACATGTTACCTTCGGGCAAGAATATCTTCCACCACATATCAATGCGCTTTACGTTCAGACCTCCGGCACTAATCTGAAGCTCCGATTTGGTGCGCTCCTCCCCACCAAAGAATGGCTGCAACGCCACGAGGCCCACGACCCTCAACCTCGTAAACCCTGTTTCCTGGGCCGCCCGCACCGCCACGTGGTGCGCTATGTTCCCCCCGCAGCTGTCGCCGCTCAAGAAGAAGCTGTTGACGTCAGCGCACCCTGGCAGGATGTTATCGCTGTCGTTGTCAAGGTACCTCAATGCGTTGAAACCATCCTCGAATTGTGCCGGGAAGTGGTGCTCGGGTGCGAGGCGGTACTTCACGGAGACCACGACAGCAGGGAGGCTGGATGCGACTTTGCGACAGTAGACGTCGAACATTGGCATGTCAGGACTTCCGCAGAAGAATCCGCCTCCGTGAAAGAAGATTATAACTGGGGCTCTTGAATGTTGAACCTGCAACTTATATTCTTGTTAATCTCTTATGAGATACGAAATGTTCATACAATACAATACTTTTCGGAAAATTTTCTTATCGGAAAATTTTCTTATTCATCGTAGTTTTATCTCTATTTTAACCAAATATGGATTGATATACGTCTGTCTTTTACGAAACGAGACATATGATGTATCGGACATGCATCACCGATATATATACATTTAGTTTTATTAGTGAAAAATTATAATTAAAATTAGAAATAAATAAGTAAGTAAGTTCGATACTTACATATCAAAAAATGAATTGAAAAATATAACTAATTTAGGAAGTAAATAAATAAAATTATGCTTTGTATCTTTTTGTCAATGGAAGACAAAGAAAAAACCTAGTTATAGATTTTTAAGATAGATGAAAGAAACATAAAAATTAATCAATCAAAGATTCAATCAGTCACAAAGAAATGAAACAGGACGAAACCGGATATTTTTGTTTTCATACTATAAAATTGCTATGCTAAAAAAGTTCACGATATACGACACAAAATGGAACAATATAAAAAATTATTAAAAATAATACGTGCACAAAGCACAGTTTGATAAGCTTGGCAACTTGCTAAAAGCGGATGTATATTATTATAATTTCCAAAAATAAATACTATAAATAAGTTAAAAATAGAATGAAAATACTGTATTTCTGAAACTGTGTAACAATTGACTTACAATTGTTTGGTTGAAAATTTGTCAACTCATAAACAAATCATATCATTATAATATTGGCAAAATCTAAATTATAAAATTTAGGGCAAGTCGGAAATATTAAACAAAATTATGAACTCTAACAAGGAAGTGGTACCGACAGGAGTATAGACGCGGAGCCAGAGGCCTCGGGAGGGGTCGTAGATGGCGTCACGGGAGGTGACGCCATCTATAGGGACGGCGGAGGGGGCGGTTTTTATTTTTTCCAAGAGAGAAAGGAGGCGGCGATTGACGGTACCGTCAGGGCGGCAACACCATTCGAGGATGTGGCCGGCGGTGGCGGTTGTCATTCGGATCTTCCATGGGAGGTTTGGTTTGGTGGTGATGGTTGAACCCTCCATTTTTAATATCTTGTGTAGTTTGCTTACGATAACGATTAAAGGTACTTTTATTTCAACCTCAATGGCATTAAAATAATATGTTTTATGAAATTCAGTGATGGGAACGTTTTTCAATTTGGAATAAGACATCAATCCAAAATTTATATCTCATTTTTTTATCCACTTATTTAATGAGGAGAATTTTTCAATGGCGATTGATTTTTAATTGCATTGAATTAATAACTTGAATTAAGATTCCTTTACCATAACTACAGTAATAGAATTGAATAAAAATTCTACGTGAATAATGTATTAAGGGAAGCTGGGTAGGGCATACTCATTGCATTAGTATCTATTATTTTTAAATTAGCAGTTGAGATTAATTAAAATTTTTAAATTTAAAATTTATACGAGACTCATATATTTAATTTAAGTTGCGAATATAAAATCGAAATTTGTTGGTGCTATTTGCATACCCTGCTCAACAGGACTGATTGAAAAAGGAAATGTGCTGGTACCATGTGCTGGTTCTGAATACGGTAGTTGGGGTGGAAAATCACAATTTTATGAAGAGGGCCAGGTACAATTATTGTATGAAGAGTTAGTACTACTATTTTCTATTTTCAAATTCTGTGCAATCTATATTATAAATACGGGCCTCTCACGATTTTTGGACACCTAAATTGCTATAACTATTTTTCAATATTACATAAATTAAACAAATTGATATTAGAAAATATAGTTATTGAAAGAATAGACTTGTCGATGCATCATAACTTAGGTATGACAATGAAAACTGAACCCGTGAGTACCCATCTTAACTTACCTTGATTTTGACGGAAAAAACTTGATCCTGACTTTGACGGGGGCGAGAATGGGAATACAGATGCTCGTCCCATCCTGCCCCCGAACTCACCCTGTTGTTTACATAATTGTAATAATATTCTCATTTATATATATAGGGTATTGGATTTGTTTTGATTGAAATGTTCCGTTATGTATAAAAGGGTATTTTTTTTTTTTGAAAAATTGCAAAATATTTGATTGTGTTTTTATAATGGTATTTTGATATTATGAGTGTTATTCGAAGTATAATAAAGTGCTTCTAAAGTATTAGTTTCTTTTTAATTTGTAGTTGAAAGAAAATTAAGTTCCAATTTCTGATTGATTGTTTTAATTGTGTAATGTTTTATTTGTTTATTTTTTGAAAATATAATTTTTGAGTTATTAATTTTAATTAAAGTAAAATAATTTTTAAAATTTAATTATTCATTGATGGGGACGATAGGCCATAAGAAACCTCGACCACCGCTAGGGCGGAAATGAAAAAGAAAAACCCCATCCCTACCATAACTCAGTTTCCCAACTCCACTTTTTTTTTTTTTTCCACACTATTTAACCATTCCTACTTCCTTTCTCTTTTTTTTCCCTCCATTGCAAACCAAAATAATTTTTTATAAGTTACCATATGAAAACTCAATTGATATGTAAATTTTTAATATATAATAATCAGCATTATATGTATGTGAAAAATATTACACACGCATTACATCTACGACAAGCATAGTTCTCATAAGTTGGCTGTGATTCTTTATTTGGAAGAGTGGCAGCTAATCCCATGAGCAACCATAGATAGTAAACTATGGGACCAAAAACAAGAAAAAAAAATTGGAACAGACGTATTTAATACGATTTTCGGTGCAAAAATATAATTCAAAAATTTGGCAGAATATATAAAAAAAAATTATTTTTAAATATTTTTTCTAAAGTTTGAAACGAAATAACTGCTAAAAATGTGAGTTATATGTTTGATACACAGGATGTGCCAAGACTATTCATATGTTGCATTTGGTTATATACATAGATTCAAAAAATAGAAATTTTTTTTTCCATATGCACAAATATTAAATGGCAAAAAATTTACGAATTTACTAACTAAGTGAGCGCAAATCGGAGCGGAATTAGATTTTTGGTAGCTTCCCATAGTTGGCCGATCATTTATTTGCAGCGAGGAGCTTCCCCGTGGCCCTCGTCACTAGTGAGCGAGATGGAAAATGATCGTCATCTAAGTTAAACGACCCCCAACGGATGCTAACCACTATCTTTTTAATCGAAACATGTTATAAAATTTTTACAAATTACCGGCCTTGGCTAATGCCAAAACGAAATTCCTAATGTGTGGGAAATAATGGAGTGTATTTTGTGAAATTAGCAACTTCGTTACGAAAAATGGTTTAGTCAAAATGTCAACTGTTGACCACGTATGCATGGGACAAAAAAGTCTTATGTATTAAATTGAGGAAAACTAATAATTGACCGGCACCAAGCTCTTAACTGGGGCCTTATCTATTGTAATAGTTGACATCGCCATCTATTCACGTGGTAACCGACGAAATATTTTGAAGTTGTCAGACCTATTATTGTTTAGTGTTTAATAACGTCTATCCGTGAACGAAATGCAACCGCAGATATTTTTGGATTGAAATTTTATTTAAGGGCATAAATTTTTTTTAATATATTATCATACATTTGCTAACACGTAAGGAGGAAATTAGTAATTTTTTATTATAATATTTATTTTTCTTTTTTATATATTGTTGCTCTCTCTATTAATATTAATAATTATGTAATAATATATAAAAAATTTATACATATAAATATTATAAAATTCCACACCGTTTAGCAAATGGTGTTAATTTTATGACAAATAGCATTGCATATCAAAATGCACTCTCTTTTTCGCCGTATGTTTTGACTAAAAATAAAGTCAAGCGTAAGACTTTTAGGAAAAGGGTAAATTATACTTTGCCCCGTAAAGGTTTTTGCATATTTTAGAATACTCCATAAATGTCTGAAATTACACTTTGCCTCTATTTCAAATACAAGTTTGAATTTTATATGGAAATACCATTTTACTCCTGACTTTATTGCCTTTTTTAATTAATTTTGAAGCTTATAGTTGTGAATATTAAAGAAACACCATATTGTATGGTTTATTTATTTAAGTAATTGAATAATTTATTTTTAAGAAATTAATAAATAGTGAATGGATTCTATATAAGGGGTATTTCGGTAATTTTAAGGCTAATTTATAACTCTAAATTTGACTTTCATTTTACCCCCAAAATTCTTAGGGTAAATTTCAATCAATATATAAACCTCACTGGGGATAGTGTAATTTCGGAAATCGCAAGGGGTAAGATGAAATTATCAGACACTCATGGGGGGATAGTGTAATTTCAATCAATATATAAACCTTAGGGGATAGTGTAATTTCAATCAATATATTGAATAATAATAATAATAATAATAATAATAATTGGCCAGCAGCATATAAAAAATGCTTTTTTTTTTTTTGAAAAAAAGTGTTAAAACACTAATAGAAAACAAAATATAGAACACATAAATAAAATCTTTCATATACAATTATAAAAATATATTTATAACTTTTTATTATAAAATTTTATTTATGTCACATATATAATTTCTTATACTTTTGATTCTAAATATTTAGAGCAAGAGCACCCTCCTTTTTATTTGGATAACTTCTATATTGAGAACATGTGATAAGCTGAATCTTGACCTTCTCCACTTTTCCACATCTAGCTTCCAGTCAAGGTAAACCCTCAATAATTTCCAACTTTAATTAATAACTCAATACTATGTTTTACTTTTGCATTGTGAAAATTAAGCTCTCTAACTTTAATAATTTATGCTCAACCATACATAAATGTGAAGAGATGATTTGTAACAAAATTTATAAAATACGGAACTTTACCTTCTTTCAAAATACTAATTTCTAACTTGTTAGAGCATTCATACCAGAATATC
>MKEJ01106499.1:0-18771 GCA_001753735.1 Embelia ribes
TTTTTTGTTTATTTTATTTTTAATGTTTTTTTTTTTTTTTTCTCTCTCTCTCTTTTCTTTTATCTCTTCATGCTTATTGTGCCAAAAACTGTCCTTAGCTCACACATCACAGCTTCTGTCAGGTTTGGTAACAAAGTGAGAAATAACATGCTTTCCACTTGCTCAACAAAGTGAAAGAAAAGAATATATTCAAAGGTGCAAAAACATTTAATTTTTAATGCAAAAAAACTATACATAGCTCTTTATGCTGATGTGTTAGTGATAATTCTGTAATTAAAGTAAATTTAATCTTGCGATTCTATTTGAAAGAAAAAAGTAGAAAAGAATATATTTCGAGAAAGATATTACTTTTAGTACAACAAGCATATATGCGGAACTCTCCACGATAATAACGTGTCAGTGGTAATTTTGTGTTAAATTTAAGCTCAATTATGAGATTCTATTTTGAAAAAAGTGAAGGAAAAAAATAAACAAAGGAAACTTAAGCGGATGAAAGTAAAGAAGTGTATGCTTTACATATTCTATAGCCACAAATATCCAAAGAAGTTCCAGTGAACATTTACTTAAAACTGTAACTCCATATAAAACCAACATCATTTGATTTTCATTCATTAATCTCCAAATCAGAATACCCAAATTTATTTTCTTTTGTATCACTTTATCTTCGAATAAAATTGTCAACCATGATATAAATAATTAGAGCTGAACGTATATTATGAACCTGAGACGTACACAGCTACTCATGTAATCATTTCAACGACCATCTTGCAGACAATCGGTTTTCCTCAAACCCGAATAAGTTGTTTGGAATCTGCTGTTTCGTCAAGACGCTCCAGTTTCAGATTGTTTGAGAAGCATGCACACGTAGAATTAGGGAGAGAATTGAAAGGATTTGAGATGAATAAAAGAAACTGAAATATTGCCGGTGCAAGAAGTAAATACCTACATGCTAGTGGACTTAACAAATGATCTTTCTGAACCTATCAAAATGGCCTTTACACAATTGAAGTTTACAATGAATTGAGCAAAGGTAATTTCGGAACTAAAAAGAAGGAAACAATGTGGATGATTTTTTTATTTTTTTTTTTCAGAGAAGGGAGATATATATTTTTTTTCCATCCGGCATCTGCAATGCAAGCATATATATTTATGGAATGATACTGTCGTATATTTGCTCATACAAGCAATGGCACAAAAAAATAAAAAAAGAAATCAATAAAAGATCAATCTTAGCAAATGTACAATAATATATAGAAATTTTATACATATAAGTATGTATAAAATCTCACTCTATATTTATGTATATATTTTTTCCATTCTGCATCTGCAATGCAGCAAGCATATGAATCTCTTATTAAAAAGATTGTCGCATTGGTCCATCTTAATGACAATAATGAAAAAAAGTGAGGCTCTTCATTTGGTACCAAACTAGCCACTCAACCACAAGGCATTACAATTTGTAGACATAGTCATAAAGTTTGTTAAAACTCGAACATTTTTTACTCTTGCATCATGGTAGATACACTCGTCCAATCTAGACAACAGACATAGCAATGCTACTGTCAGATCGAGCTACTTCTGGACTCGAGATTGATATTAGCATTGCTTGAGTCCAGTAATATGATACAAATGAGTACAGCAATATAAAAAATAATGTCCAATGTTAACACGTCCGTACCCGAAACTTCTGGAAACAGAAACAGAAACAGAAATTTAGAAATTGCAAAAGGAAAGAGGAGTGGAAAAAAAAGAAGGGAAAAACACAAACAGATTAGAAACTGCAAAAAAAGTATGAAACTGGAGGTAACAAAATAACCACAGAAAAGAAAACAAAAAAATTTAGAAACTTCAAAGAAAATGTGAAGTAGGAGGAAATAAAATGTGAAACAATAGAAAAGAAAAACGAGAAAATTTAGAAACTGCAGATAAAAAGTGAAACTAGAAGAAGAAATATTTGATACCCTTCTTCAAATTTTTTTATTTTTTTGTTTTTTTGAAAAACTTCTTCAATGCTTATGACTATTCTCCTAATAATAAAAAAAAAAAAAGGTACTATAAGATATAAAGGAAGAGTTAAATGTGATTTCCAAAATTAGAAAAAGTTTCATCCAAAAACAGAAGATGCAGTTTTTTCAGCTACCTTAAAATATGAAAACAAACAATGCGTGCAAGACAGGAGCGTCTTCCACTATTTTTAGGGATGTGAAGGTGTTGAGTTTTTTTTAGTTACAAAAATGAAAATTTTATAATAAAATTATTTATAATAAAAATTTTCAAAACCAATTTTATAATTTTATTTTAAAAAAATTATTTTTGGTACTAAAAATTCGCTACTTTGTCAGCCGGTGTTCTCCCATTCATAAAAAGTTTTTCTTTTTGGGTAAATTACACATTGCCCCCACGAGATTTCTGACAACTACAGAAAACCCTATGAGGTTTCTGAAATTGTCTCTACCACACTTTGCACCCAAGTTTTCAAGGTAAAGTGAACATCAAATAGAATTTCAAAATATATCCATTTCATCGTCGTCGTCATCATCATCCAAGCCTTAAAAATCCCAATAAATTAGGGTAGGCTAAATGAAACAAAATAATACATCACGTTGGGTCATTGACGGGAATTTTTAGACGCTACTCATTCCTATCGAAAGTCATTTTTTCGTCCAAAATATATCCATTTAATGTCTAAAATACCCTTGTACGACCACCTTATGAAATATACTGCTAACAATGAAGAGCAATGTACGCCCTTAATTTTTGCAAATTGGATAATTTTCAAATATTCTATTTTCATTAATTTTCAGACTTTGACTGTTAATTCTTTCATTGTTTATTGAAATTAGTATTAAGAACAAATTCTGGGAGAAAAATAAGAGAATCTAACGCAACTATATTCATTCTCAACTTCATGAAAATTATCAATAGTTTCGATTTTTTTTTATACAAACTCCCATAACAAATCATCTCATAAATTCTATAAAATTATCGATAGATTTCTATAATTTTGCAGTAAAAATAATAGCAACGACAATAGTGAGAATCTCATGGACTAAGTTCTTTTTCTTTATCACTAAGCATATTCATAATAAACGATAATCAAATGTTAAAATAAAGTTAACATACTCATTCCTTAAATAACAATCTTAGTAGTATAATAATAAAAAAAAAACTATATTTTATGTAAGCATGTGGAGGGGACGGTTGTTCTGATAATACAATTTCCAGTTCTAAAATTTTTCCACCAAAACGTTTGGACCTAAAATTAGTGCCTACTTCATGTGCTAAACCCTACCCATTATATGTGTCAATGCGTCCCAAAAACCAATTTTTTTGTGAAATTATTTTTCTTGCATATTTTTATAAATAGTGAAATTTTTTTACTTATTCATTAAGAAATTTTTACAACATTAGTAGTTATTAGTAATATATGTTAGGAAAAATAGAATTGCAAAATATAGAGTTAAGCCAACAAGGTATACATTTCTTGGTTGGTTTGAGTTAGTAGTTTATACTTATATATCATTATATTCTAATAAAAAAAGATCATAATAAATATTGGAGTATTCAATCAAGCCCGGATAAAATGAAAGTTTGTTACGTAGATTTATAAAATCAAAATTTAGTTCTCCTCACATAATTGACCTCATGAAAATAGTATAAATCTAGTAAAAGAGGGAGGGTAGGAGAGTCTTTCTACACATTATTCAAAGTTAGTTTCTCTCAAGGGGCAGAGTGTAATTTCAAAACCGTTTGGGGTTGAATTAACTTATGAGAAACCGCCTGGGGCAAAGTGTCATTTACCCTTTATTTTTTAGATGAATTACTCCAATGGTCCCCATAGTTTTAATAAAAAGTCGTTTATATGTGGGTGAACCATACGAATGATCCCCATAGTTTTAATGGAATCCAAATAATCCCTAAAGTTTTAAAAAGTCGGATTTAGTCCCACGTTTTATGAAAAATTGATACATTTGGTCTCTTTCATAGTGTGCTTAAATTTAGAGATGATGGCTACATAAATGTTCAAACTAAATTATTCTAAATTGATAAGATTTTATCCCTTCATTTTTTTAATTATTTATTTACATTTATAATGCAGATAATTCATAGGATTAAAAATTTTTCGTTTACAAGAAAAAAAAATAATTAAAATAAAAGGTAGGGCATAATTTTATCAATTTAAATTTTTTGTTAAAGTTGATATCTATTGGTAAATAATTCAAAATAAGCCCATTTCGATCATTGGAAAAAATAATTCACAGTGATATTTTGGTAAACTAACACACAACGACAATATATGTTTTCTGAGGAGAACGAATAGCGTGTAATAATTTTATACAACAAAGGCTACAAAGGCTATGATCCACAAAAACATAATATAATAATAAGAATTTGTAGAAACAATTTTGTAATTACTTAGGGATATTAATACAAAAATCCCTTATGGTTTGGAAAGTTTGTATAAAATTTCCCCATGGTTTGTTTTTTTCATAAAATATTCTTGTGGTTTTAAATTTCTTGCACTAAATCTATTTAATACCAAAATTATCCTTCTATGAGAAATATTGTAGAAAGTTAATAAATTATTATAACAAAAATAATAATTTAATTATTTATTGTTAGTTCTAAATATGTGTAGACTCTTAAAAATGAGTATTTGGATTTACGTATTATCTTTACTTTATTGTTTTTGTGATATTATTTTTTTACAACTAAAATCTTCATTGATATGATTAATATTTGATTTCATATAGTAATGCAAATTCAAAAATATATCTTCAAGTACATATTCCACCAAAACCATTTAATTCCAATATTATTGCTCATATAATTAAATCCATCAAGGCATATTATACATCCCATTAATACATTGTACATATTTATTACTGGTTAAAATAATGTGTTGAATAAAAGTAGAAGAACATTTCTCATTTACTGCTAAAAAATTGAATACTATTTCTCTTTCATAAGGGTAATTTTGGTATTAAATAGATTTAATGAGATATTTTGCAACGAATCTGAAACTATAAGAGGATTTTACGCAAAAACATAAATTAAAGTGGGATTTCATGCAAAATTTTCAAATCCCAATAAATTTTTATGCTCATATCCCTAATTACTTGTACAACATTTTATTTATAACGTCTAAAATTGTGTCTCACACCGTTACGTTCTTTTGAAAGTACTAAAAGGAATATTTGCATGACAAATACAGCTCATACATGTCTATTATATGTGAAAAGAAACAAAAGAGCAATCGGTGTATATCTTCACTTATTATGTCACTTTCTTTTTTTTCTTTTTTTCACCCTTTTTTTAATAAGCAGAAGAATTCTAATATATATTAAAAATATTTTATCTTATGTTATTTGGATATCACAATATTAACGAAGCCTTATCGTTGTTCATGCATACACTAACTTATTGTTTATTTGTTTTCAATCATATTGTCAATCTCATCATTTGTAAAATATAAATTAGTGGCCACCAGGCCAATTCGGAAAATAAGAAAATAATCATTTACACTGTTTTGTTTATTGCAAAAGGGCTTAGAATTTAATAAATTAATAATATATGATTGTTTAAACTCGACCACCAAATCTTCGAAATTATTGGGTATAATGCAAAAACATAAACCTTATGACTAATGCAAAACACCCCTCGAGTGGAAGACTTTTAACACCACCACTTGAAGTTTTCAATTTCTACCACATTAAAATAGCCCAAAAAAGATCAATATTTCTAATTTTGTTTTAAGTAAAACTATAGTGATTTTAGGTCGGAAACGCATTATTGACACTAAGACGAAATGCCAAATTTTTTTTAAAGGAAAACGTGTAGGAAATACTTCGAAAATGCGTAGGAAACTTATCGGAAGCGCTTAGAAAATGTCTCGGAAATGCGAATTATACACATAGAAAATATAGGGAAAACGACTAAGAAACATTACAGATACTAATAGGAAACTTATAGAAAATTTGACGAGTACATATTTATACAAAATTAACGCAAAATTAATTAAAAAATATAATAAAATATAGTATTTTTCACATTTTTATGCTAAAAAATATATTTTTTTTTGTGTATGTTCTGTTAAATTGTGACTAGTATGTTTATAAAAAATATCAAAAATAAGTATAGAAATTCAAGTATAACAGGTATTCATAAGTTTGAAAAATATTTTCCAGAATCAAATATGTTTTCTTTACGTTACCTACACATTTTATAATTATATCCGATAAATTTTACAATCATATTCTCATTTTCCCGATATTTTTAGATCTCGCTTCCCACTTTTGTTTTCCATTTAATTTCCCGCGCTTCTGTTTTGACAATTATGCAAGCTTTAGCTTCATACTTAATTATCCATCCCAATAACGTAAACCTATAACAGAATTTGGTTCACCTTGTTATTCCCACTGTATAATTTAGTAATAAATTAAGATACGAAACTAAAATCGCAATATTAATAATATGAAATTAAATACGTACCTTATTAAATGTACAAAAAACTTTAACTGAAATATGAAATTGTTAAGATTCAATCTCGGACGAGACCAAAGTTTAACATTATCCCCTTAAACCCAATTTGTCTATCACCATTTGCTTCTGACCTATTTTGGCAATGAATTCCTAAAGTACAATGTCTGCTCTCTACATTTGAAAGGAAGCCTCAATTCAAACACCTAGTCGAACCTTTCTGTGACTCCCAAAAAATTCGTATAAATTTTTGTGATTATAAATAATATTATTATAGTTAGTAGTGATATTATTTATTCTCGTTGGTGGCATTGTAGTTGTTGCATGATCATTATGATATTGTTGATCATGATTCATAATTATGGCATTTCCATTCATAGTCATATCATGTTTTTTATAAACTCGTTGTATGGCATTAGTAGTCATGGAATAGCCTTTCGAAGTGTAGAATGAGTTTTGGAGAAGTTTGTCAATAATTAAGATTTTTGGAATTTCACCCAGTACCTTAGAAAAATCTTCGAGATTCTAAAACTGCATGGTTGCAGATTCTACCATTCGAACAGTAGTTTTTGTGCCATTCAAACAGTAGAACCGTTCGAACGAGGTTAATGTCGTTTGAACGACAGTGTCGAATGGGGACCAGTTTTTTTCTCCCATTTTTTGCGTGGGTAGTATTATTTTTCCCATTTTTCCAGTCAGTAAGAAAGAGAGAGGGGGATATGAAGGAAATGGATTTTTTAACATTTTAGCTCAGAATCATCTAGGTCGGGAGTTCGCCCAAGATTAAAAAGTGGATTTTGGAATCTTTGCTTCGAGGAGAAGGTTTTGGAGTAAGTTTTCCTTTCTCTCGCCTTCGTTTGTTTTTCCTAATTTTTCGTGTCTTTTTGGCACGTTGAAATAAATTGGATTTTCTTATTTCTTACATCATATGGATCATTTTTATATCTAGGTGCAATATGATCTAAGTTCGTTTGATAGATCGTCTTGGGGGGGCCAAAGTTTCGGTGTTTACGAGGCAATATCATCTAGAATTGCTCGTTATTTGGCTCCGAAGTTTCCACTCTTTTTTTATTTTCATTACGAGGCGTATATATTGATGTAAGTGTCGTTAATTTCCATTTTCGTTAAATTTATCTCAATTTTTGTGTCGAGTTACATTGAAATAAATTATTCAAATTTATTTCTTATCTTTCGTAGACAACTTCTTGGTTAGGTTCGCCTCATTTCGTATGGTGTAGAAAACTCATTTGGGAAAACTAAGAAAGGGGCGATTTTGATTAAGCATTGGAGTAATCTTTCAGTGGCGCACTTGGACGCATACATATTAAGATATGGACAGAAACAAACAATAGTATAAGTTTGAACATATGTACGTAGATAGAATGTATGTTCATGTTTTAAGTTTTAGGAGTACAATTCATTTATGTATGGATTATATTCCCCGTATGCCTTACAATTAAATCAAGGCATTAAATTATGTAAGGTAAGTACAAATATATGAAGTAAGTATATGATGCAAATATGCAATGTAAGTAAGCGTATAAATACGCGTAGTAAGTATAAGTAGTGTAGTGAGTATAAGTAAGTGGATAATGTATAAGTTGGGGACGTATGTATGAGTATGTAAGTGTATGAATAAGTATTGGAAGCATGTTATATATAAGTAGTGGTAGCATATTTATTTTATAAGTGTAAGAAGCTTGTACATTATTTAAGCCTAAGTTTGATTGAATACTCATACATTTGATTGTATGTATAAGCATTTGTAGGTCACAATTTGTTATGACAATTATGTAAGTAAGTACGTTGATCATTCATGTCGCATTTTGTTGTGGCGTATTTGTTAAGTAAGGCATTTGGCAAAGCATTCATTTTCATAAGAATAACATGATCATAAGCATTCATGTTCATAAACATAACAAGATCATAAGCATAAGGGAACAAGTACCTGAAATCATAAGCATAAGGGAATAAGTACCCAAAAATCATAAACATATGGGAATAAGTTACCCAAGGCCATTTGAAATTCCCAAATTGTTTTACGAAAAAGGACAATGTGAAACGCCGAAATTGATTTAAAAATGGTATGAGAAGCTCCCATTTTTGTTTTAAAAGATAAAGCAAAGGGATAAGTCTTAACTTTCTTTTTAAGTGAAAATGAGATAAGTCTCGTATGCATAAGTGCATTGGTTAGAAGAAAGTATGGTCGATATAAGTCTCCTATATGTATGTATGTGTGTGTGTGTGTGTTGCCTCTTTAAGTAGTTGGCATAGACGAGTTATGTTTTCGAATACGGATGTTACTTTATAAGTAATGGTTGTATGTGTACACCTTTACATATGTAATAATATATATAATAAATATGTTCATTTACATGTTAGATACATGCTATTTACTGCTTACTCTCAAATTTATCATATTTTTTATTTCTGACCCCATACATTTTCTCTCCCTTTTGTACATTGTTATTAAAATATTTATAGGTCCAGAGTTTGGCTCAGGAAGTGATTGATAGGTTGTGAAGTTGCTTTTTGTAGGAGTACATTTTGTAGCCAAGAGATATGTTGCATCATACTTTGATGTAGTACATGTGGTTATTGAAGCGCACTCTAATTTACAGTTGGCTTTATACGAAAGTATAGGTATATTCTAGCTCTTGTATGTGAGGTGAATGACATACTTATATCTTCCCTCTAATTATTTTGTCAAGCCTACAACTTGATTTTGTATATATAAATATTTGGTTTACTATTATTAATAAGTTGGAGTTGTATAATTATGTTTATAAAGGTTTATAATGATGTATTCGATGGCCGTATCATGTATATTTATGGCAAGATGATTGTTGTAGTGGGGACATGAGCTGTAATAGTTATTGTATCATTTCTATTTTTTTTTTCTTTTATCTTACATCTTTGGACATATATTCAGACTACCTGAAACTTTATGCGTAAAGATACTACAAGTTGAAGGATCCCTATAGATCGGGTTACACTTACACATCTAGTTTACAAGATCATCATCTACTGCGCTATCATCAACCCTCATCGTCAGGGTCCCAAAGCCTTCAAAATACTATATCATAGCATACCTTGGTACTTAAACTCCCAAGGCTTATCAAATACCATATTTGTCATCACCTAGCAAACCTTAGTCCTCAGGCCCCAAGGCTTACCAAATATCATATTCATCATAACTCAACAAACCTTGTTTCTTGGTCCCCTAGGCTTATCACATACATTACTCGTTGAAACCTAAAAAACCTTGGTCTTTGAGCTCCCAAGTTATACTACATACAATACTAAGCATAACCTAACCCATTATGTCAATGATTAAGTTACATTTATAATATCATTCTTATAGTTATTCTAACATTTAATAACATGTATAGCATGTCTACTTAAGGTCCACACAGCCTGCAACACACCTCACAACATCAAAACGATACAACTTGTCTAAAATGCCAAAAGTCTGAATTTTAGTGAATTACTAGAAAATTTAGAAAGACCTTTTCCTATTAAATTATATATAGTTTGAAAACTCATTCAACTATCTTTCTAACAGTTCAAATGGAACTCAATTTAAAATTTTCTCGAGAGAGTTATGGCCTTTTTCGTAAAACGGTGAAAATTTGTCTATACAACCGCGAAACAACTCAACTTCCTCTGCATAATTTATACCATAAAACACAACTTTCATACAATTATTTCAATAGTATAGGACTTAAATTCTGCAATGTACCTCGTTAAAATTGTTGATTTTCTTCCTATAATCCTTAGACACGAGCCTTAGCCCTACTACTTAAACATCTTGTGCTCATACAACTCCCATACAAAAATTAACTACAACAACTCGTTATTAAAGATTATCTAACCACCAATAAACCAATTTCATGAGTTTTAGTAATGTTAAGGTTAAAATGGTGATAAACACCCTGAAAAGTTAGAGGTTGAGATTTACTTCAAATCAACGAAGATGGGATGAGGATTCCGAATCTGCGGTTGGTTCATTTTTCGGAGTTCTACTTCTCTCAGATCGTGGAGATTTTGAGTTAAGATTTATTCCTCTCTTCTCTCTCCGTTCTCTCTGTTAATGTAAAAGATGATTAAACATAAGTTAAACGGAGAGAAAGAAAGAGAAAAGTGATTAACTTTCCCACCCACTTCAATTTTATTACAATTTAGTCCCTCAGGTTTACCATTTACCAAAAATTAATGCCCTTTTTATTTATAGGGCCTTACAACAAGTGCTGTACAAAAATATCTTACGACAATAATAATAAATAATAGAGATGGCCATTACATTTTTATCATAACGACAATGATAGTTATAAGTTAAAAGATAAAAAATAAACGAATCATTTTTTTTCCACAAAATAAGAAAAATAACTAACTTATAATTATATCGAGAAAGATAATACGTGCAATGCACATGTGTCTCTTATAGTGAATGTGCAAGAACAAAATAATTATCATCATCATTATCATTCAAGCCTTGAAATTTTCAATATTTTGGGTAAGCTAAATGCAACAAAATACGACATTATGTCTGATCGTTAACGTGAATTTTTTGATACCACTCATTCCTATCAAAAGCCATTTTCTTGTCCAATATCGTAATACGCATATTCTTTTGTAACATTTGTATCCATGTAGTTAGATGTCTACTTCTGTCTTTTATATCCATTTCCACTCCAATACTCTCGTACTTTCTAACCGGTGCACTTACATGTCTCCTTCTTATATGTCCAAACTATCTTAAACGGCTCTCTCTCATCTTATTTTCAATTGGTGTCACTCCTAACCTAACCCGAATATCTTCATTTTTAATCCTATCTTTTCTAGTCTTACCACACATCCACCTCAATATACGCATCTCTAATACACTCATCTTGTAGTCATATTATTTCTTAATAGCCCAACAATCACTTTCATACAATGAAGTTATTCATACTACGATCTTATAAAAAAATTTGTCAACCGTAGAGGCATATTAAGTCACATAAAATTCCGGATGCACTTTTCCACTTCATCCATCCTGCTTGGGTTCTGTGATTGATACCTCTTTCTATCACACTGGTACTTTGGAAAACTGATCTTAAATATCGAAAATGATCAATTTTTGGTACCAATTCCCCAGCTCAATTAATCATAGTCGAATCCACCATATTTCATCCACTAAAACAATACTACACATATTCAGTTTTCAACCTACTGAGCTTAAAACCACGATATTCTAAAGTATGTCTTCACAATTTCAATTTGTCATTTATGCCCGGTCTAATATCATCAATTAAAATTATATCATCAATAAATAATATGCACTACGATACTTCGGTTTGAATGTGTCTTGTTAGCTTGTCCATTACTATTGTGAACAAGAAATGACTTAGTGTTGAGCCTTGACGAAACCCTATTGTAATAGGAAACTGGATGATAAGCCACCACATATTTTAATATTGCTAACTGCACCTTTATATATATCTTTGATAATATTTAGATATTTAAGGGGAACAAGTTTCTTTATCAAAACCCACCAAAGTACATTTATCAAAATTCTATCATAAGCCTTCTTCAAATTAATAAAGACCATATGTAAGTCTTTATTTCTCGTCTTATATCTCTCCATCAGTTGTTGCAATAAATAAATTACTTCTATAGTCGATCTAATAGGCATAAATCGAAACTAATTTTTCGAAATCGTAGTATTTACCTTAAGCTATACTCAATTACTTTTTCCCATAGTTACATGGTATGACTTATGAGTTTAATTCCCCGATAATTTGAACAGTTTTGTATATCGCCCCTATTCTTATATAAAAGTACTAAAATACTCTTTCTCCATTCATCAGGCATCTTACTTTTACGCCATATTTTGTTGAATAGGATTGTTAACCATTTTATCCTCACATCTCCATAACTTTTCAGATCTCAAGAGGGATGTTATCTGATCCGACTGTTTTGTTCATCTTTATTTTTTTTAAAGCCATTTTTAACTTCAAACTCTTTAATCTTTCGCATAAGGTTGTGGTTAACCTTCTCTGAAGAAACCGTAATATTACCTAAATTACTCGACTGATCACCATTAAAGAGTTTATCAAAATAATTTCTCAATCGTTATTTAATCTCCTCATTTTGTTCTAAAATATTATCATTCTTGCTTTTTATGTATCTCACATTATTCAAATCCTTATTTTTTTTTTATCTTTCAGTCTTATAATCTTATACAACTCTTTTTCTCTCTGTTTTGTATCCAATCTTCTGAAGAGTTTCTCATTAATTTTAGATTTTACATCATAAATGACTTTTTTTATATTATTTTTTATTTTTTTTTGCATCTCTCGTAAACTTGATCATACTTATATTTTTTGAGCTTTTTATAACTCTGCTATTTTACTTTAACTGCTACTTTTACTTTCTTTGAAATAAACATGTTGCAAAAAATTCCCTTTTTTATCTTATATTTTTCACTGTCTTCGCCATCAATACTTTGATAATTTATTCTTTGCTTCCTAATCCCCCTCGCATCTTGTATCCCAAACTTTTAAAATCATGTTTTTCTCTCCTTTTTAATGGTAAACTGAAGAAAATAAAAATAATCTCCCGGCCGAACTTTTCATACTCGCCGATAGAAATTTTTAAAACATCACCGTCTAGAATGCCCAATAAAAAATGAAAATTCTTATGGTTACAATTAATCGTGCCATTAGAACTTTTTTCTGGAGAGAAAAACTTTAATTTCCAAATGCATATCTAATGGGATGATACGTTGGAAATTCTATATTTGATGAATGTAGAAGATAATCGATGAATCCTGGGAGTCAGGAAATTTTATTTTATTTGTGGTAATTATAAATAATTGAAATAACTTACGAATTTGGAGGGCGGCAATGAGTGCCATCCGCGTGTGGCGGAATTCGATGATGTTAATGTCCGAGAACAAATTTTTATACCATGATAAGAATTAAAATGAAAATGAAGAAAAGGATAATAGTTTGTCGTATTCGATAGAGATGCACATACAAGAATTACATAGCTAGTGGTTTCAAACTCGATTTGGGCAATTTATGATGAAAATTATAAATCAAATAGGAATGTCATCCAGTCCTATTATTTTGTTCATCTGGTTTGACTTCAATACGGATGTTATCCGCTCCTATTAACTTTTTTATCTTTATTCTTCTTAAATCCTCTTTGACCTTGTATTTTTTAATCTTTCGTATAAAATTGCAATTAACCTCCTCCAAATAAATAGTAATATTACCTATATTATTTGATTGATCATCATTAGAGAGTTTATCAAAATAATTTCTTCATCGTTATTCATCTCCTCATCTTTTACTTAAAACCTTGTCATTCTTATTTTTCATGCATCTCACATCATTCAAATCCTTATTTTTCTTATATTTCACTGTTATAATTCTATACAATTCATTTTCCCTCTTTTTTGTATCCAAGCTTATAAATGGTTCCTCAAAAATTTTAAATTTTACATCCCGAATAACCTTTTTTACTTTTCTTTTTATTATTTTTATCTCTCATAAATTTAATCATACTTATATTTTTTGAACTTTCTGTAACCCTCCTATTTTGATTTAACGTTTAGTTTCACTTTCTTCGAAATAAGCATGTTGCCAAAATAAAAAATAAAAAAATCCTTTGACTATTCACTTTCTTTTTTTTTTTTTGGAAATTGACTATTCACTCACTTTCTTTTTTTTGGAAGGTTTGTCTTAGACAAGATAACAACTATTCACTTTCTTTGCCATCAATATTTTGATAATTTATTCATTGCTTCCTAATCCCCCGCATCTTGTCACCAAAACTTTTAAAATCACGTTTTTCTCTCCTTTTTTTTATAGTCAACTAAAGAAAACAAAAATAAAATCCCGGCCTTACCTTTCATACTCGCCACTAGAAAATTTATAGCATCACCCTCCAGAATGCCCAGTAAAAAAAGAAAACTCTTATTGCTACAATTAATCGAGCCATTAAAACTTTTTTCTGTAGAGAAAAACTTTAATTTCCAAATGCATATTTAATGGGATGATACGTTGGAAATTCTATATTCAATGAGTGTAGAAGATTATCGATGAATCCTGGGAGCCTGGAAATTTTATTTTATTTGTGGTAATTATAAATAATTGAAATAACTTCGGAATTTGGAGGGTGGCTATGATTGCCATCCGTGTGTGGCGGAATTCGATAATGTTAATGTCCGAGACCAAATTCTAATACCATGATAAAGAATTAAAATGAAAATGAAGAAAAGGATAATAGTTTGCCATATTCCATAGAGATGCACATACAAGAATTATATAGCTAGGGGGTTCGCAATTCGATTTTGGCAGTTTATGATAAAAATTATAAATCAATTAATGACTAATTAGTGGTTTGGTTTGCTTTAGGTTAGAGAAAATCGAAAAACATTATCAAATCAAACCAAACGATTACTTAACGGTTCGGTTTGGACCGTTTAGCCTTTTGAAAAATAACAAAAAATTTAAAGATTCACTTGTTTGACTAATGCTTGAAAAAACCTGCAATAAACTAGATTGTAGCACTTTTAAATCCAAATATAAATAAATAAAATAAATAAATAAAATAAAACTATACTAATAATTAAAGATTTCAAAGAAAATCTACTGACATGACAAATCTCCTATAATCCTAACAAATATTGATTTTAAATTTTTTAATTGAATTTGAACACCTATTAACTACTTGAACAATCCTCCCATCTTTGGGATTGCGAACTTTTATATTCAAGAACTTTCTATGTATCCCACTCCGTAGATTAAATTGCTAATGCAATTAATCTATCCTGTAATATGGTTGATCTCAAAAAGGATTTAATAACTTTTAGCTTCAAAAGTTTCTTTCAGCTGATACAATTGTTATATGTGTAGTGAATAAAATTGTGTTTGCAATACTTGCATTAAGAAAAGAATCCGAGATTTTAAGATAATTCAATATGTTTGATCTCATCGTAAACATGTAGATTATAAACTTAGAAATTGAACTAGGAAATGGTGTAATTTTATCGGTAAAAAACTGAGTATTGATCTCAGGTATTTTTTACGAACTCGGAAGTCCTAAGAAATTTTTAATCGAACATTCTTAACTTTAGAATTCACTTTTTATTACAAGAACCATTCCCTTTGTCCAATTTTAATACGCTTGTATTCTTTTTTAGTCTGTCCTAATATATATTACATTTTAATTTTAAATAAATAGTTGTAAAGTCACTTTACGAAAATGTCTTTATTTATTGTAGTTATTTAATTACTCAATCAATTATAAGTTCTGCAAATGGTAGCATTAGTTAAGGGTATTGTAGAAAATAAAGTAAAAATATTTTGCATTTCAACAAATAGTAATTGATCGTTGTTAACACTTGTGAAAAACGAAATGAGGTTATTAAAATGGAATGAAGGAAATAATTAATTACGCTTACTCCTAAATGCTTCGTGGTTGATCTCGATTCAAGAAAAATGTTGGCTAACAAATTACTTATAATTTATCAAATATAAATTTCAACTATAATAATTAAATCTTTTGCTTAATGGAAAATCCAATAAATTAGTTTTCTACCCTAATTCTCCAAGTTCCAAATAAAGTTTGTCCAAAAAATTACTAATATTTATAATCTGGTTTATTTTGACTTAATATGTGATCGAAAAATTGTCAGACCATATAACTATGACTAAATAATTTCTAACATACCCAGACATGTTAAAAAATCATAGATTTTATATTAAATCAATTTTAGATTAACATTTGTTAAATTCTACTGTTTGGGGTTTCTAACTACTAATTTATTTTCATTTCCTATGCAAGAATAAATTTTGCCTATCATGATCGCGTTAAATATGATGAAATTCAATGGAGAAAATACTAATGATGCTATTGCAATTAATTGAGAAAATAATTGTGTCAATAATTAAGCAACTTAATCAAGAAACAAAATTAATTCACAAACTTTTATTAACTAAAGTTAGCCATTTTTCCAATGTTTACAGATTTTGCACTAAAAATTAATGATGCCTTCTAATACACTAAAAATAATAGCATTCCCACCGTACAAATTTTACAAGTCTAAGAACCAAACAAAAGAAACTAAAAACCAAAAATGAAAAAACGAAAGGGGGGTTGGTCTCTGTCCCACCTCTAAATAATCAAAAACAAGGAAACAAAAAAAAAAAAGATAATAAATGATGAAATGAGATGATGAGGATGAGGGATGGTAACAAAATGAATGTACCACACACCGGTAGCCTCTCAAAGGCGGAAAAGAAAATCAACAACAACCAAAGCCCACAATTTTAATGATTATGGGCTCCTCTGTGTGTTTTTCTTAGGGATCGGGTACATGAATATAATTAGGATTGGATAGAATAATTATGTTATAAAATAAATTGTTCCATTTTTTGAGCTGTGGGATCGCCGTTGGGATTATTGGCCACTTGTTGTGCTTTTTATTCTTCCGATTATTGGGTCTTCAATTTTCACCACAATTGCACAACAAATTTTACAATCTTGTAATTTGGCATTTTTAATATCAGTTTCTTGAAACATATATGAAAAACAATAATACCAAAGTATAGCACATTATGTGCATTAAATGCCAAATAATTGATATTATTGCTCCGACTCAAAATCTTATTTTATACAATTTTATAGCGTAAGCAAATCCTTTACCTAAATATTGCTTGTCACTAGCATTGTAATTAGTAATGTAATAAACAATCAAACATTTTAAAATAAAAAGAAAAGAAAAACAAAAATTTTAATTTATTTTCGTAGAAATCACGAATACATTTAGAGCATGCACTAAGCCTTTAAGACAAATATAGTCTCATGAGTGTTTACAAGAGCAACACCTGCAAACATTTTATAAGGAGTTCCATATTTTTCAATAAAGCTCAAAAAAATAATATGCTTAATGAGTTGTAACACAATTTAACTTGTTAGACCGGTCAGATATCCTAAATTCTAATTGACATATCTTTAATTAGGTTTGAATTATGTCACCTAATCTCAACCACTCAAAAAATTTTAAATATAGCTAGGGTGAATTTTAGCTACACATCAGGGTTTGATTGAATTTATTTTATTTTCTGCGTTATTATTCTTTAGCATTTCTTCACCTATGGTTACTGGATTAAACCAAAGGTTGTGCTTTTGGATCTTATACAGTATTTTCTTGAACATATCTAAAATTTTTTTGTAACTCGTCAAAAGTATATAAAGACGTTCTTAATTCAACAAAATTTTTGGTGATTTTTATTGCGTCTTATCGGGTTTACACTCAATATACGCTAAGACTTTGTAGACATACAATTAACATCAATTCACTACATCTAATTTTTATACTGCTAAATTTGCGGGTGTCTAACCATAGTCTTTCAATAGATAATTTCACACATAATTCCATAGCTGGGAGTGTATATGTAACTCTCCCCTTCCTAAGTTAATACAAGTTCTAGTAAAAGTAATAATAATTTTTGGACTAGTGAAAGTATAAGAACAAGTTTGACACCTAAAAGTCTTAAAAGTATTGAAAATTTTTAAAATGGACGACTAAAGTGTGAAAACATATTTTTTGCTTATATCTATGTACAGCCAATTTTCATAATTTTTTAACAAAATTTAGAGACAATAAGGCTCGATGGGCTTGTTCAAATCTTTACAATTATGGAAGGACAATACAAGTTTTTATCATCCAGGTGAATGAAGTTCCTAGGGCTGTCAAAACGGTCCGCGAGCCTGAGCTCACCAATGGTCGGGCCCAGTCTGCGTAGCTGAGCTCGACACTAGCATGGCCCAGTCCTGGACCTGCGCTGGCCACCGGAGGCTTGGTCCATTTGTTAACTGGGTTAGTTGCGAGGCAACCGTCCTACATTTTTTGAAGTATGAGCAGGCTGACAAACCGGTCCAAGCCCACCAAATTTTGAATAAGAAATTGTATCTTTTATGTTTCATTGACTATGGCTATCGATCTTATATTTAAAGGAAGAGAGCATATAATAAGGTTGTGTTAATTTTTGTCAATTCCAACTATACCTGATAAGATCCCGGGCAAGCGTACCCAAGATGTCATCATTTATCTGCTAAGTACTTAGACTTATATCAATATCAAGGACCGAGTTATCTAACTAGAGGCGCGGCTAGGAGTTACGAGTTTTGTGGAGCAGGGTGATGGTGAAATGTAATGATTTTAGTAGTATGAGTCTTTTTATAATTTTCTACCCATAAGTGCAATCAGCCAAACGCCACTCTCCGAATCCG
>MKEJ01106502.1:0-11742 GCA_001753735.1 Embelia ribes
AAAATTATAAAAATACAAAAATCTGCTTAATTTGGCTATAAATTGTTGATGATTGCTCAACAACTCCCACTAAACTAGCTTCACAGCGACCAAAAACTACCTATACTTCTACTTAGCCGTTCGAATGGCATGGGGGAGCCGTTCAAACAAAAATTCCTGAAGTGTCATTTCTTGGACTGTTTCATGGCTTAGTCAAATTCTGAATTTTGTTTTTCATCTACTTACTCTTGACTTCTTCAAAGCATATTTTTTAGGATTTTACAACATTTTGTGGGTCATTCTCGGATCTTGAATTCATCGAGTATTTATTCGAGACTTTTTCAACACTTTCAAACATCAATTCGCGTCTTTTCCTACAATATAATCATAAGAACAAGTAAAAAAGAATAAGACCGTTTCAAAGTATTGTGAAGCAATACAAAGCTAAAAATACATAAAGAATGTACAGAAAAACTAAATTTTCTGTGTCTAATCACTAACCCTAAGATGTCTTCCATTTCTTCATCTTTGAAGCTGTCAAAACCCTCATCAATGTCCATGTCGTCATTGTTTTTTAATTGAACTAGGTCTAAATTGGTTTTATCCCATGAGGACTTCTTCAAACTCTTTCATTTTCTCTTCAATTGATTCCTCTAATTGTTTTTCAAGATATCTTTTTACATTCAAAGCCAACCAAATTCAACTGCAGCTCCTGAAAATCAGTAAGCACCTATTTTCTTGATGTTAATCTTGATTGGGTTAATGTTCCTTGTTAGAAAAAAATTGTGATCTCCCATCTCACCAATTTTCTGAGGAACTAATTCAAATGTCTGAAAGTTATGGTTAGACCAGCTGCTCCAAGAGAGACCATTAGTAAACTGAGTTACCGGTTAAATAGCATAAAGAGATGTAACCAACGTTTATTAGAAAAAGCAATTCCAAAGATTTGGGACCAAAAGTGGTTATCGAATCAGTTTCTTCAACTTGAATGGGGCATGAAAAAGATTGTGCTCGAATTTTGAACACACGACAACATAGGGATGTATCATGACGGCGTAGTGAAGTAGCAAAATACCCAAGTGTTTTTGATTCAAAGCTTGGAATCTGTCTTCGTCAAGGGTTTTGGATTCTAAGTTTGGAAACTCTCTTCGGCTTAACATCACGATTGTTTGATTCTAACCGTTCTCTTGCTTCTTCTTTTTTTGCTGATACGGGTGATAAACACAATTTCACGTATTTCAAGAAGAAGTATCAGTGTTACATATTCAAAACTTTCTGCTAAAGACTATCCTTTCAACAACACCAGCAAATACTTATTCTTGAGAAAGATTGCTCATTAACAATGAGGTTAAAACATGGTCTAAGGATAACAGGAACTTAATTACGACAAATTTACGACTATAATTTCCTCTCCCATAGAAAAAACACCAGAGAGAGGCGAGTCAAACAAAAAACCTTGCTAACAAACAGAAAACCTAAACAGAGTCGCACAGACCATCGGTCTAAAACGACAAATGTAGTTAACAACATTCTGTCAATGAACTATTGGAGTAAAAAGAAAAACTGTTCAATTTTGACGGCTTGTGAATAGGTGACTGTATTTTTTTTATTATTTTTTTTCCGGGTAACCAAAACTAGCAGCAAATCAATCTTGTTTGGAAAGTTATTCCTCTCCTGAATGTTTATCATGCCACTTGGCGAAGCCTTGAAGCAAAGCCTCTCTCATCCATGCATGTCGACAGTTCTCTGCAGCCTCTGGTATGGTTAGCCAGGTCCTGCTCCTTGTGCTCTGCTCGGGCCACGAGTCCAACTCCTCTGTTACAAGAAGTGCGTACATTGACGCCTTGCATAAACCTTCAGGACATGATTCATCTTGGTGTGTCTTGCTCTTGAACTCGTAAACGCCAAGACATTCCTGCAATGGTTGGCAATCAATTTCTATTTAATTACACAAGAAAAATGTCATATGCCAACAAGCTAAGCACAGTTACCAACTAGGCAATTATACGAAGATGTTTTACGATATGGGAGTCTGGGACGCCATAAAAACAGAAAACCAACACTACATGACCACCTTTAAAAACCTTGTGTGCCTCATCCTTCCATCCAAAAACTTTGTGCGCCTTATCCTTCCATCCAATACTCCTAGAAAACTAAGGACATTCCAGCATTTAAAGTAATGGTAATTAATAGAAAAAGCAGACTAATGCATTCCAAGGTTGTAAAAATCGATATTTGTCTTCTAAATCGGTAGGGTGTCTTCTAAATCGGATCATAAAATCAAAACGTAAAATTTTAAGATTTTACCTATAATTGAAAGTAACATGTCAAAATTATTTGCTTATATTTTTCATGATAATGCAATTATAATAATAAATTAAGCATATACATTGAATAATATACATTTGGAAAAGACAATTCTAACAACTCAGGTATCATAAATACGTTCCAAAACTTATAATCCTAGGGAGCGTATATGATAAATAATTCATTATTAAATTTCAACAACTAAACCTTTCAAAAACTAAATTTCAACAACTAAACACTGATAAAAAAAAAAAAAAAAAACAAAAAAATAACCCACCAAATAATACAACAAAACATTTTTGGTTTATAAAAAAAAAAAAAAAAAACAAACAAACAAATAACCCACCAATAATACAACTAAAGATTTTTGGTTTCTAAAGTGCAAGACTAAAGCCAAAAATACCAATTAGAAGTAGCTAATTGTCTTGATGTAGTAACAATGACTCTAAATTAATATAGCATAATTACCAACAAAAAGTAGGGGGATTTAATATCCAAGTACAATGTTTTGTGATTTGGGAGATTATTTTAATATCTATTTACTTAGTTTATTGAGATTTTACAAGATTATTTCCAGAAAACAAAATTTTGGTAGTTAAAAAGGTGCCTTGGGCCTTGCATAGGCCAATCAAGAAGTGAATATGACAAGCTTGCACAATCTGTTGTTGGAATATTTGCTTCTTTTTTCTTTTTCTTTTGTCAATTCGATGAGACACCATCAAGTATTGTACAAAATGTATTCCAGCAAAGAAATGAAAATTATATTTTTTGGGATTATTTGGTTTGAGTCCAATAGAAAATGAAAGAGAGAAGATGAGTACGACTAATGACAAAAAGAGAAGATGATGGAAAGAGTATGAATACAATTGAGAGTGCAACTATATTTTAGTGAAACATTGGTCTTATTTTCAACTTTTCTAGCCACGTTTCAAAATTAATAAAATCGTAAAATCAGTTGCAAATCGAGATTTTAAGATTTTGGCCCAAAAAAAATAGAATTCACTCAAAGATTTTTTTTTTATTTTATAGAATCTAACTAGGTTTCTATAGATTTTTTTTTATAAGTAATTATATTTAAGAAACGAGTGCCTTAAAGGAGCGAACATAGTACAGAACCCTACAAAATAGAGTCGACAAAATCCAAAAAAGGACCTACATATAAAGACGAGCTATTAGTTCGTATAAAGAGAGAAACAAAGATCTTCCCTTTCAACATAACTATAGAATTTTTTATTCCCTCAAAAACTCTCAAGTTTCTTTCATGCCAAATAATCCACATCACGAAGAACGGAATAATACACCAAAGGCCATGCAACGAATGTCTCGCACAAAATTGCCCCCAACTATACAAAAGATCAACAACTAAATCTGGAATAGCCCACTACATTCCCTTAATCGATGACAAGCTATACCAAATATCTCTAGCTACTAGGCAATGCAAAAAACGATGCAGTACCGATTCTTCATCTCGTTTGCACAAAACGCACCAAGCCGCTATAAAACATCCATGCCTTCACAAATTATGTGTAGTCAAAACAGTCTCATGCACTGCGTTCCACACAAAAAAAGTCATACAATAAGCTTTAACCATCCAATAGGCTTCCAAGGAAATGACCCAGTCCCACCACGCAATACCTTGTACAAATTACGAACTAAAAATACCCCCTTGCTAGAGTGCTCCACACCTATATATACTCTCTTATGCTTTTCAGTCGTGTATCATTGAGAATACCCAAAAAAAAAATGTCAAAGATTCTAATTCCCAGTCGTGGAAATTACGTCTGAAACTAGGGTTTCAGGAGATACCAGAACTAGTCAAGGTAAAAACTATTGCTCACAGAGCTGTCCTTATTAGAGGCAATAACAAAAAGGTTCGAGAAAGTGTCACAAAAAGGAGCTTACCCACACCAATTGTCCAACCAAAACTGAATCCTATCTCCCCTACCAACCCGAAAGCAAATATGAGGAGAGAAACTATCCCACATACTCATAATCCCCTTTCACACACTATGACTGTAAACAGTCGGAAGGGACTGAGACTTCCAACCCCCGAAAGACTCGCCATACTTTGCTGTGATAATATTCCTCCACAAACTATCCGGCTCTATCCCAAACCTCCAAAGTTAATTCCCAAGCAGAGCTCTGTTAAACTTATCAAACTTTCTAATTCCCAACCCCCCTTGACAAAAAGAACAAATTATGCCCTACTTGATCAAATGATAACATCGTAAAATTGGAAAGTTTTGAGATTTAAATCGCTATTTAAACGGCAATGATGCATTCCTATATTGAGAGTTCCACCTAACCAACTTTGTACTTAAAATGGATAATAAATCACGTCATTGATTGGTCTTAACAACATTTTTGCGCTACATTTCCCAGAAAATTGTAACTCAAGGGTGTACTCTTATCAGGCACACAAGATGCAAAAGTTTGATTATTGAGAACTCCAGAATTTGCCAACATAGAGGAATAAAAAGCTTCAAACACATAAACGAAGCATATAAGTTGACATCTTTGTCAAATTGCTCAAGAAAGAACAAAGGATAGGAGACTAAATGGTTATTTCTCTTGACTGGAGACTAATGGTGCATTAGGTGCAAGGATTTCGTGAAGGAAAATACGACGGAAAAGAAAATATTGTACTTAAATTCATGATTTTTGTGAAGAAATTTTCCTTTCCGTCTTATTTTCCAACAAGGAATCCTTGCACCAAACGGAGCCTAAAATTGTTGGTCTTCGATGTCAAAAAATAAGTTAGTCTTTAGCATCAAAAGCAAGAAACTGGAATAGATGAAAACAAGGGTGCGTTCAAAAGTACTATTAATTTCCCTCCCAAAATTAACAAATTAAAGAAGAAAGACCATATATTTTTTTTCAAAAGTTCTTAATTTTCCTCCCAAATTTACCAAATCAAAGTCTAAGACTATTATCTTTTCGAAAACAACAGACGAAACCATAAAAACCAAAAAGACTTGGAATCAGCTTGGTTGGATTTCTTAAAAACATGTTCTTAAAGCGTTTTTCATTTGTTTTAGTTCAGTAAAAGTACAAATTACCCTTTTGCATCACTGATCCCGAGAAAACCAAAAAAGGAACTAAAACAAACTCTCAAAAATGAGGTATTTGAAAACTTAATTTTCTAAATACCGAAAATTTATAACTCTGAAATGCTGATCACCCAAAATAAACTCCAAGTACCCAAGGCAATTTTTCAAAGGTAAACAACCTTTCAATGTCAAACAAACAGAAAATAAAACACTACCAAACAGATCCTTAGTTTTTGTCCCAATAAATGTTAAAAAAAAGTCTAAGCACTCCCAGTAGAACTGTCAATGAAGCAACATGTAAGTGCAAATCATGCTTTAGAAGGGGAAAGCAGAAAGGCATCGGCACATTAAAAGAAAATTTATACATATAAAAACACTCACACCCATGTTTCAACGACTTTTACCTTCAATTCTCCTCGAACTCCAGCTTCTTCAACTGCCTCTCTTACTGCGGCCTCCTCAACAGTCTCATCATTCTCCCAGCCTCCCTTGAAGGAGAAAGCAACACAAAGTCATCGACCACATTACTTCAGAAACCCCACAATAGGTACAGAAATTGTCCAGGAATATGACCATAAAATCAATTAGCTCTTGGTAACTTAATAAGGGACATATGTGTAAAAAGAAGATTTAATTGTACCCCACGTGACTGATGCTCTAAATTTTCCAATAGATGATAAATAGAGCCCAAGTAGTGTTTATAAGACGAGAAAAACAATTATAAACTGCTTAGCAAGAATTAGAGAAAGAGACCTTCCCACTCGTGACAAAAGTCAAACCTAACATTATTAAATTTCTGATTGGTTGATACTCTAAAAATAAAAAAAAAAAGAGTGAGACTAGTTTTTTATATGCAGCATTGAACGGCAGGTTCAACATTCAGAAATAAAGCTATCATTTGCAGAACCTGCAAAGACTAAGAGAAAAAATTACACAGCAAAAAGTTCTGATCCTTGGTTACGGGTAGAAAGTCTCGAAAACTTTACCAGAGCTGAGGTACGCCCATGTGCTCAGTTGAATTCAAGTTAAAATAAGATCTAAGAAGCAAACTGAAATTATCCATAAAAAATCAAGTATATATGGCATCACGGCATGTGCCATTTCACATATCGGTTCTTAAAGGACTCCAAGACAAATATAAAGCAGCAACCGGCAGAAAGATAAAGCCCTTAATAGTTCGACGAGGCAGAAAAAATTGAAACAATGAAACAGACAACTAACTAGAAAACTATGTTAGGGATTTGTATATGCTAAATGTAAGTCCTAAAATCAAACATGGATAATCAATGACGTAACAAACCAGAACAGATAAATTTAACTAACATCAAATAACAGCGTACCTTTGGGAACAAAAGACCCGGTCCACTAGGAGTATTAATCATAAGTACCTCAACAATCCTCTCTGAGTTTTCGTCACTACTTTCATCAGAATCCCTATACTTGTAAGGAATACACCTACATGGAATAAAGAAATGAGAAAGATTATTTTTCCAATCTTGATTGCGAATGTATCGTATAGCGGATCCGACTATGGTTAATTTAGCTAGAGAGGTGGTACCAAAGACTGATGATTTTCGATATCTAGGACAAGTTCTCCAAAGCAACAGTGGGATAGAAAGAGATGTCAATCACATAATCCAAGCAGGATGAATGAAGTGGAGAAGTACATCCGGAATTTTGTGTGACCGTGATATGCCTCTACAGTTGAAAGCAAAATTTTATAAAACCGCAGCACGACCAGTTTTATTGTATGAAAGTGAGTGTTGGACTACTAAGCACAAAATGAGTATAGTAGAGATACGTAGGTTGAGGTGGATGCGTGGTGAGATTAGAAAAGATATGATTAGAAATAAAGAGATTCAGGTTAGGTTAGGAGTAGCACCAATTGAAGAAAAGATGAAAGAGAGCCATTTAAGATGGTTTGGACATATAAAAAGGAGAAATGAGAGTCCGCCGGTTAGAAAGTGCGTGAGTATTGGAGTGAGAACGGACAGGAAAGGCAAGAAAGACCTAGTAATAGACAGGAAAGACAGAGTTAGACTCTAACTAAATGGCTACAAGTGTTACAAAAGGACGTACGAATTACAATGTTAGATGTGCATATGGCTTTCGATAGGAATGAATGGAGTCGAAAAATTCACGTTAACGACCCGACGTGATATTTTATTTTATTCCATTTAGCATATATCAATCTATTGGGATTTTCAAGGCTTGGACGATGACGATGATTGCGAATGTATCAACTAAAGTTTGATAACAAGAATTATGATAAAGCATCCTGAAAAGTGAAATAAAACCTATTACAGATGATATTCTTATAAAATAATTAAAATGGAGTCATGACAGTAATTCACATATACAACTCTTCAAAATGTGTAGCAAGGAATGATGGGTGCCAGAAGAAAAATCAAACATTTAGAGTTCAAACATGCTTTTAGCATCTGACAGGTGTAGTGAGATCTAGGATTTATTTATGTATATCTATTTTTTTGGGTTCAATCTCCAACAACTTCATAATATGAAATGTTATTTTCGGCAGCAAATGAACTTGGACTCGGGAAAATAAATGGCCAATTCTATCATATCATATACAATCAAAAGAACCATTTCACAGAGTAGCACATGCTACTTGCTTGTCATTCCAACTTGTGTCAACAGTTTGGGTTTAAAAAGAGTAGAAACATAGAATTCTGATCTCCTAGGATTAAGGAACTTGGCACCAAAGGGAATCAATGCATCTGTTTGAGAACATTGTGACTGCAACTTAAAAGTGTATAAAAATCAAGGTTAGACAGGTGACACGAGACCTTGGACACAATGGTCGCAAAAAAGAGCAAAGAGTCATCTGGAGACTTGCAGGCCCATGGCCACATTGACAAATGTAAACGACGAAAACAAATATGAAGAATGTAGAAAGGTATTAATCAAGTAAACAAGGGCATATGTAATTTCTACATGCATATCCAATGGTATAAAACAAAATATTGTGTCATTAGATATCTGCAAAGTCTAAATAAGAAGTCAAATAGGATGTCTAAGTTGTGAGTGTTCTAGTTTTTCTGCTTGCAACTACACTAGGTTATGTGTCAGTTTGCCAACTTATAAGTTTGGTCTTTGATTATTCAAGTAGACCATTGATGAGTTTTTAGTTTCGACAAGGTATCTTTTTCAGCTTTTAATGGTGTGTCTGGAAGGAAAGCAATTGGATAGCATTGAAAAAATGGAGAATTCTTTCCTCTATAAAAATGTTTCTGTTGTTGTAAGCATATGCTTTCAAATATATGCCATTCCTTTCGCCTTTTCTAAGGTTCTACAGAAAATATTTGTATACTCTTACTTTTGTTTGCGGACGAATTATTCACATATCCATTCTATTATACGTTGTCTATATTTCTATAAGCTCCAGTTTTCTCAAAGTTTCTTCTAATTTATCCAATTGAAAAAACCAATAACTACACTATGTTATTATCCAAGCCACGAATTCAACCTAGAAGAACCAATAGCTATCTGGTACGCAGTCGAGTGGGTCCAGTTAATTACATTATCCACACTTATTAATCCTAAGACATACGACAACATTTTCTTATGATTTCATCACTGAAATGACCACCGCATACCTATACCAATACTATTAACATAGCCATTTAGCTAACAATGGAGAGTCAAGCTTTTAACGAGTAGCTCGAGCTCAACTCGAGTACTAATCAAGTCAAGTTCGAGTAGGCTTTTATATTTGATATTTGATTCGAGTTCAAGTATCAAGATACTCAACTCGTTTGAGCTCGCAAGTAGCTCGAGTAGTATATATATAGAAATAAATTCATATCAATATTAACATAAAATGTAAATCTATGTAAAAAAATAATATTTATTTATCAAATCAAAATAAAAAAAATAGAATCACAAAATTGAGTTTGAGTCAAGCTCAAGTCTTTAAATTTTCAACCGAGTCGAGTTCAAGTCTTGATGTAGATTTGAACTAGAGTTCGAACTCGATGAGTGCTATTTTGAATCAAATCGAGCTTGAGTATGACTAATAGTCAACTCGACTTGGTTCGTCGCCATACCTATCTCACGGGCTCAAATAAATTTTAACTTTGAGCTTGCTTGGCGCCCGTAGCAGGCCGGCCATCTCAAACCAATCATTATATCGGTCCTAAGCCCTATTGTTGCTTATTGTTAGCAAATTAGTCTTAATTTGCAATTTCTATAAACAAGGATAAAAAATGACATATGAACTCAATTATTTTTTACCATCAGTGTTTCTTTTATTAATTGGGTTGATACAATAACCATTTGGACAAAACGTGACACTCATTGTACAAAATAATTGAGATCTTATTATTCCTTTTTATCCTTGTTTATTGGGATGAGGGGCTCAGAATTTTTTTTCATTCTAACCTATGTACACGAATTATTTGCCAAGCTAACACACCAGTCAGATGTTTTCCCAAACTAACACATTTTATTAGAAAACACAATATATTATTGTGCTTTCTTTGCAATTATGTGGACACCACCTTAGTGTCACACTTGGTTAAAATTGAAAATGGCGTTAAAATTTTTTGTGCTAAAAGCACATAATAATATTGCGTTTTCAGTGTTAAAAGAATTACACTAAAAGCATATAGCAAAATTACGTTTTTTTTAGTATATAAAAGTATATTCCACTAAAAGCGCCATTTTGTATTGTGTTTTTTGTATATTACTTGCGCTTAAACTATCCAAGCCAGTCAACACTTTTCATTTCTCTCTCTCCCTCTCTCTAAAAAAATATCAAAACCCTAGCCTTCGCCACATCAACTCTCGGCCACATCACTTCCTACTGCGGTACCTCTCCGCTGCATCACCTCTTTAAGCAGTGCCTCTCCCCAGCAACATCACTTCCTACTAGACATGAGCAATTACATTTTTTTTTTAGGTTATACAAAAAACGCATGTTATTAGTGCGCTTTCTTTGTGTGTTTTTTTAAGTTATATTGAAAACGCATGTTAATAATGCATTTTCTTTGTGTTTTATAATAAACTAAAAATGCATTTAGAATATGCGTTTTCTTTGTGTTGCATTATTACAAAAAACGCATTCCGTTATTGCCTTTTTCATTATCACCGAGAACGCATTTCCTTATTGCGCTTTCCTTGTTAGATTTATTGTTGCTTATCGTTCCACTTCACAGTTTGTAATTTAATTGGGTTTTCAAATACAATGTGCTAGATTGGAGAAATTTCAGATTGGTGTGTTAATTAGGAAAAATATTCGCGCACATAGGCTAAAATGGCAAAAAAATCAATTTAATATTTATTTAAGCCTCCGAAATCTAGCATGTAAATCGTTGGATCAATTTTAAACTTGATACAAAAGTTATGAGGGGCTTTCTTTCACTGCACTCTCTACCCATGTGATTATTGTAATTACTCTTATGAAGTGCTAATAACTGCTCCATCTTTCCTCTGGTGGGCTAGAGAGATGTTGAGAAAGACTAGAGATGGATTAGAATAATCCAGGTTAAAAACATTTAGAAGGGTGGATAAGTGCTTACTCTACCTCATTTTTCATGTCATTTTTTAGTTCATCTTAAGAATTGACAAACTGCAAAAGCATTTTGTGTGAGATGCTCTAGTATTTAAAGTATTAGCAACAAACTGTCTAAATTCCATGAAAATTATTGTGATAATCAAAAGCTACATTGCGCCATATAAGTAGGGATGACAATTGATTTGGTTTAGAGATCTTAATCGAAAATAAATCAAAACCAAATATATTTGATTTGGTTTAGGATTGGATAAAAAGTAAGTTTGGTTTGGATTTGGATCCAATCCTAAATCTAATGATTGGATTTTGGTTTAAATTGGTTTGGTTTAACTTTTGGTTCGAATTGGATTCAATCCATATTATATATAATGTAAAAACTAGTTTATATCAAGACCAGAAGTTCAGACCATTTCTCTATATCGAGACCAGACCATTTGTCTCTCTCTCCTCACCCCCTCTTCAAACTCTTTTTTTATTTACTTAATTTTCCTATGAAAAGACTTATTCTGCTTCTCTCACTCTCTCCCTCTCCAAATTCAATCAAGATTTTAGTTTGATTATCAATACAAAAGGCTTATACATTATCATACAATTAGATTGTATATATTATTGCCTATTTGAATTTATTAATAAAAACAAAATTTGTTTTCCAATTTTAAAAAATATGATTTATATGTACTGTTATTTAGATTCTATTGTTGCCTATTTGAATGTAAAAAAAAACACAAATATACAAAAAAGATTACTAAATAAATGTATTTTGTATTGAAAAGAGGAATGGGTTGAGTTGTGTTGGTAATCGTTTGATTTACTAAATCAACATGTTTTGTATTGTTGAGTTGGTTTGGATAATGGTTTGATTATTTTGGTTTT
>MKEJ01106505.1:0-14480 GCA_001753735.1 Embelia ribes
TGTAAATAAAAGACTTATTAATGAATTTTAATATGCACCATACACGTATTTCAAGTTTTTGAGACTTTGTAACCGCAACAATAACTCTTTTGTTCTCTATTAACTGAATTTCTTAATTTGTTAATTAAGGGATGACATGTGGCAACACAGTAGAAGTGTCATTTGGCGCAAAACTAACATTGAGGCTCTCTTTTCATATTATTGTATATGATATATGATATATGATTTTATATGATATTGATTTGTTTGCATTTATGTACAAATATTTTTTCCCTTGTAACTGACATAGCGAGTTAATGGGAATAAATGTAAATCAATTACCCATAGATATAGGCATATGAGAATTGATTTTTTTTATTTTTTTTTAAAAAGTGACGTGACGCTCAATGGAGTTGCCGCACAATATCATGAGGAGGCTCTCCTTTCAATTTATTATATATGATTCTCCACGAAATTAAGCAAATGTGAAACACACACACACATATATAACTCATGTTATGTGGATTATGTGGAGAATCATCTGCATAATAAATTAACACTACAAAATCATTAAAATGCATATAGCATGTAACTCAATTTCGTGGTACAAGTTTCGAACTATACCTTTAAAGAGAATTTGGGATCGAATTTCCTACTTAGTTCTTTGGTCCGCAACCTCTGAAGGACTAACCCAATCCCAAACCGACTTGGATAGAAACAAAACCAATATTGCAGCAACTAGTATTAAATATTATCAAGAATAATATATGAAATCTACTGAGTTATTGGTCAATAAAAAAATGATGAAAGACGGATATACCTCATAGAGCTCCTCTCAAGCTTAAACATTTTCCAACAGCAATTGAATATTGAAATTGAAGAGCTCTTTTAGCATGAGGAATTTATATAAAAAAGAAAATTGACCTTTTGTATTTCTCAGAACATTTATTTTAAATGTAAGTTAGAAAATAGAATATCAACAGATTGTAACTCCCTATTGCCGATTAGAGAGTGGAGTTTGGTGTTAAATGACATTGTTATTTTAATTTTGGTATATTATTAACTAAAAAAATAGAATACATTATTGTCTCGAGATTTTCAAATTTGCTCATCTTTATTTATCTTCTCTTTTGTAAGTTGGATGTAAATTAATGATTTGGGTATGGCCATTATTGGGAATGAAAAAAGAAGGAAATAAAAGTGTTTCAATTCACTTTTTAGAATAAGATACGTCATATTCCGATTTTTATCTTAATTTTAACTGTAAACACATTTTTTCCGCGTAGGATTTGAGAGTCTTTAAGCATTGCTCTATTGAGCAATAGAGATTGATTAATTCTAATAATCGCCGTTCCCTAAACGAGTGAAAATACAAAGCCAGAGGTACAGTGAACGTAATCATCCTTAATGAATCGCATTAAAAATTTTATTTCTGCATGTGTAATTCTCTTCTTTTTTGATCGCTTTCTTGCTTAAATCATGCTTTTACATTCCGTATTGATCGTGTAGTTTTTACTTAGAAGTAAAAATATGTATGTGAATCAACAAAAAACGAATAATGCTTTACACTTTCTATTAGAGTATATTACTTTATGTATTTATGTGTAATTATATATTTCCTAGTTTAGTTCACATTAAGGCTATATATCCTGTACACACTCTTCATAATAACTAGCACACGCACACGTACTCTGCACATGATTCACAAATTTATTATCTATCAAAATATTACATAATAATATAAGAGAAAAAAATAAAATTTATTTCAAGTGATTTTTAATAAAAATATAAAATTATTGTAGCTATTATTTATCTGGATTTTAAGTATGCATCATATAGATATTTCAAGATACCTCCGTAAACTTGAGACACTAATTTGTTGTCTTAAGAATTAATATAATATTTAAATATTTTGTTAAATTTGGTAGATATGTAAGTAATTGTAAATTATAATTTATTAACTTTTGATATTTTTATTTTAAATTATTTGAGTTTATTTTTGTGATAATTATCAATCTAAATTTTTAAAGATATAATATTATCTCTTAACAAAAAATATGCAAGTTAAAAATAATTAATTTACTATTTTAGGTATTATGACTTTTGTTTTAAAGAAACAAGATGAATGACAAATTTGGAAGAAAAAATATATGAAACACTTGGTGAAGTTTGTACTTTGTATAAAGTAGTTCGATATGCACTCAATTATTGTTACTATTTACATTTTAACAATAATATTTGGTTGCACACTTTCAGATGAATTTATTAGCCGTTCTGATCTAAATAAGTTAGTTTTAAATTAGATACATCTAATTTTTTTTTATATAAAAAATAATTAATTTTTTTTATTAAAAAGTATAATCCCACCAACTCATAGAGTTTTAGGTAGCATTTGATTCGCTTTGGCAGGCCAAGCTGCTAATTAAGAGTATTGTCTGGTGAAATGTAAGCATCCATGATCCAGAATATTAAATATATAAAGTATATTATAATAATAACAGATTATGAAAACATTATATGATCTCATTAAATATATATATATATATTTGCACTGCAGCAGCTGTCCGGGGCATCTCTTTCACAAAACATGAATGTGATTGGCCAAAGGTACTGGGATTTGTTTCGCATGCCACAAAACCAAAACACAGTATCACTTTGAATTTTGTGCCCGGCAAAAATAAAAATCTAGTAAATTCTTCTTCAGAGATATTTTATTCTAATAATTTCAGTATAAATTAGAGAGGGAAATTTGAAGAGGAAGACTCTTTCATTCAGCTCCCAACAAGATCAAGCAACTGTGCTTTTCTGGATAGAGGGAACTTCTTCTTCAGGTTTGAAGATTATTACTTTCTAGTTTTTGTTACGTGTTTGCTCGACTTTTAAACTAAGTTATTATTTTTTTATTTTCAATTTTTTTCTATTTTAGCTTGTGTAAGCTAGAAGTTTTAAACTAGAAGCATATATTTTTCTTACACCGAAGAAAAAAAAAAGAGAACATTTTTGCTTAAAAATTGCAATCAAACAAACCTTTAGTTCCACAATCATAAACTACATTTTATCCGGTTACACACCATAGTTCATCTTACAAGAAGGAAATAGATAACAATATGTTATCTTCTGTTTTGATTTATAAAATGTTTTGTGCTTCTATTGTAAGGAATTCGCATCCGCAGAAATGTTGGCTAGATATTTCATGCAAAAACACAAACTATGAATAAATGAGGATATATTTAGTTGCATTTCTTTTCTATTCCATGTATTATATTTGGGAAGAAGCGCAAAAGAAGAACCGGGGGTCTTTTGATCCTATCTCCCGAATCAGACAAAGAAGGAAGGTCCAATCCTGGTTAGGATTTTGGTTTTCAGTCGAGTATTTTTACCGTAACATTGTAGAATATACAAGAAATCCATGGTAGGAGTAGAATTAGAAATCAAAAGTATGATTCATCAGTGTTGAGATTACGCATTGATTGAGTTTTTGGCGGTAGATCCATAAAAATAATAAAAAAATGTTGTGAGATTGTTATAGATGAAATTGTGATGCCTTAACAATAACAACAACAAATAAAAGAAGAACAATTGATGAGTGAAATCCACTCACGAAAAAAGCAATTTTTTCCCAATTCAGAAGCGTAGCGTCTTTTAATAGGTTGGTTCAGTTGAAGAAGGAATTTTTTGTGATTAGATTAGATCTGGATCATGTTTGATACTTTTCCAGTTGTAAAAGTACTTAATGAGATGAGTTGTATGATAAGTTAGAGATTCTATTCAAAATAGTTTATTTGTTTTGGAAAAGAACCAAGTTGCAAATTCTTTTATTGTTTTTTCCGGTAGTATTAGCTGAGTTTAGAATGTAACGAAGTAGCCATCCTCATGATTCTGATAATAGATAGGACAATATAGGAAAAAACAATGCTTGCAAAAATATATTGAGAAAAAACATCAACATCATGGGATAAGCACTATTATGGTTTTGAAAGTGACAATCTGCCATAATTGTAGATATTTTAGGAGTATCGAGTTTGTGGACCAAAAACTTAGGATAAAAAATATCTAAGCAAACAAATCATTCGAAAAATCATTTGATTCCATGGGCATTGTCGGCGTGCGATTTTGCGGTCTGAATTTTGTCAATGCATCAAAAAACAAAAAATTATATGATCGTTAAAAATTAAATTTGGACCGTCCGATGATTATTAATATATTTTATCATTATTGAAAAGGCGGAGCCACATTATCGAACAAGTTGGGAAAAAGATATTGATACTCATGTTAGTTTAATACATAAAATATGTGGTAGGTATTATTAATATTGCAGCTATTGCTCTTGATTTAAAGTTCAAATCCTCTTTCTTTATAGAGTATCTGTCCTCTCGGCCGTCTCAACAGGATATCCTCAATTTTGAATATATGCATGTTTATATACATATATATATATGTGTATGTATGTACATATCACAGGGCACAAAGACAAGAAGGGAAAAGCTGGAGAGGATAAAATACAAGGATGATGAAGGCATATGATAGGGAGCACATGAAGATTGCCATGTTGAAGCATGAAGAAACCTTCAAACAACAAGTAATTTTTTATTTTTTTATTTTTATCATTTTCACTTGTTCAATGCCAAAAAGTTAGAACTTCTTTTTCTCTCATTTGTATTTCTTTTTTATCAACAAAAGCAATATATTCGATGACAAAAAATAATCTTCGTTTGGAAGATTATAATCAAGTCAAAGAGCTTGAATTATGCAATGTGCTTAATTTCTATGTAAGAAGCTCAATTTCATTATGAAGAATCAAAAACAAATAACCTATGATATCCCCTAACTTTCTCCTATCGTAATCCAATCCACAGAAAACATAGTTATCCACACAGGGATATGATCCTTTACATAATTTCTTGAAGAAGAAAAAAAGGCGGACGTGTAAGAAAATTCCTATTTTTCAGTATTATTATTGTGCAAATTTTTTTGACAGCCATGATATTGCAGGTGTCTGAACTTCACCGTCTATATCGGGTTCAGAAGATGCTGATGAAAGGGGTTGAGCACAACAAGCTGAAGGATCAAAACCAACAAAGACTCAATCGTAGTAGCGAAATTTGTTTAAATCATATGAATGGCAATCCACGTGATTTCCATGAAAAGCGTCAACCAAGGTTTAATTTAGATCATCCAGTTGAAGACTACATTAAAGAATTAAATGGAGACAAAGAGTTAGAGATCGAAGACGAGAGTGAAATACAATTAACGTTAGGCCCAACAAGGTACAACACTAAAAAGAAAACCGAAACATCGGACTCTGGGCCGAGTTTCTCTTCATCTTCCACCGGATCGAGCCACATCGTCAAGGGGACCCATCAA
This sequence comes from Embelia ribes, assembly GCA_001753735.1. NCBI lineage: Eukaryota > Viridiplantae > Streptophyta > Magnoliopsida > Ericales > Primulaceae > Embelia > Embelia ribes. The sequence continues at coordinate 5,344 of MKEJ01106505.1, forward strand.
GGCCCTCACCAAACTCAAGAGAATCTAGCTTGGGGCCTAACCATGGTTACAACCGACTCAAACTCTGGTTACCATGGCGCGAAGAAGAACGGATATTGTGTTCAAGATCAACCTAGCCAAGGTAGACTAAAGCAACCCCCTTGGCTTTTGCAAGCTTTAAGTTTGAATATGTCTTAGAGATGATGTTTTGGAGTGGAAATTAAGAAATTCAATTTTTGTGTTTAACTAGTACTCTTTCTTTTCCTGTTTTCCCTTTTTTGAACTTATCCTCTCACGTTTCTATTGTAATGGTGATATATGGGTTCACGTGTAGAGATTATTTGTTCCCATGGCTAGCTATTAATCCCATTAGAAACTTGAAAAAGCTATAACCTTGTAAATAGTCACCATTTTGAATTCCAGTTCAAGCTTAAGGCTAGTCTTCGAGAGGTAGTAAACTTGATATTGTTGCAACCTGCGTGTTGTATATGGATTCTGGGAATAGTCTGTCTGTAAGCGGCGGTTGAACTTTATATGATATCATCCGACCCCGTAATACATAATGCTCGTGCACTAGGTTTGTACTTCATAGGTTATTCAACCTTATTTGTATAGCCAATAGCTACATGCCAATTTATGACTTAGCATTCGACCATTGGCTTTGTCGTAACCAACAATGGTTCATATAGAGCCACCAAACTCAAGCTAGTTGCAATTGAAGATGTTTCAAACTTACAAAGCTTCCTATATTTGCTCCACTCCATCTAAGCAGCTATGTTTTATAATGAACCCATAATATTGCTTTAAAAATCTCAGTTTTTCTGTTCCCAACTTATAAAGCATTTGGCTGTTTTTAAGCTCAAGAAACAAAGCAATTGCAGATGTTTCCAACTTTAAAAACAACATATGTTGGCACTGAAGCTTTTTAGGTAAAGATAGCCACAAATTAAATCTCAACTGAAAAGCTACGCCGGTAAAAGCACGCTACTTTTAAGTTAAAGAAACCGAAAACTCGAGCTAAGAGTATGCAACTAATCAAACCAACCGTATATGGTTAATTTTCGTCTCTGGTATTCATTATTAGCTTCTCCAAGCCATTTTCTTTCTACCTCAATAATAAGAATCTTGTTCATACATGTTTCATACTTTAAAGAGTAGTATATTATTGGTGACACACCCTGTAATTATATTCCATCTTTTTTGTTTTTTCAAAGCCCACCAACTCAAACTTTTCCCTTCAAACACAACTCGGCAGAGTTGATAAATTTGTCCGCCACCAAAAGGACACTAGATTCCCTCTTCCGAATTTAAAAAAAAAAAAAACATTGAGAAAAAATCATAAAAACTGGAAGTCCTAAAAATAATCTCCATCCAATAAAATCACCCCTGCTTTTGGAACTTATGTGATGATGATTGATTTCAGGCATGATACTCCTCTGTTAGCCTGTCCCCTCCTTGTTTCTTTCTAACTTTTCCTAAAGCTTTTTATAATACGAATGGTTTTCTTGGATCGTTGATACATATAATTTTCATACATTGGATGCTTAATTTATGCGCGTACATATCCATGAGAGTCTAACTTTACACACATCCATCCTGCATCAAAACTCATTTGTGTATGAAAATTTCTACACGAAGTGCAAGAAAATTAATGTCTTGTAGTAACTCAACTTTACAAAAATTTCATTTTCGAGATCCGGACAGTTCTATTTATATCACAGCATTCACATCCAATTTAAAACAAATATAACGGCAATACATGAGGGCGCAGCAATCCTTTTCAGCGAACGTGTGGACAAATGATGTGTTAGGTACAAAACAGTAACACCAGAGTTATTTTTGCAGAAGAGAAGTTTTATTTGTTGGCTCCTTCACTAAATATCATTAATGTTACAACATCTTGAATGTAAATTTTATCTAAGAGCGAAGAGTTTATGCAACTTATTCATTAGCAGATGATGCTCATGATCGTAAATCTATAGAAATACTGCGCACATATTCGAGCAAAAAAAAAAAAACTACTAGTTTCTATGTCGCCGGAAATATTTACTTCTGAGTCGCTCAGAAAGAAAAGAAAGGGGAAATGGAGTACAGTTGCTTAATCGTACTGTTCTTGATCTCTGATCCATTTAGTAGCTACCCACTTCTCCCCTCTAATGACTGGACAGCTCCCATGAAGAGAGGTCTGTAGAAATATTCAACCAGGAGAAAAGCTTAATAATTACACAACAAAATGAAAAATAATAGACTAAAGAGGAGCTAGCTAGCCATTGTCCAGGGGTGCAAACACGCATCTGTCATCGTATATGGTGGTGTGGTAACATTCTTCAACACGTTTGCACGTAAAGTAATGATTCAAAGCACCCCACATAAAGTTAATACATCACAAAGGCTTCATCTCATCTTTGAATTGATACTTTGCATGGCATCATTGATTTCCTAATATGGCTAAATAATCCCAGTTGGTAGATTAGATTTTTGGTCTAAGACATTCCACCTTTACATTTCTAATTGTTTAAAACATAAAAGAATTAAGTTTCTATCCACCGCCGGTATACGAATTGGTACACAAGCGACGTTGTAAAGACACGATACATGTGCATTATCTATGTGAAGCATACCAAATAACTACCACATATGCATACGTGTCATACATCTACCCTCCACATGTGTACCAATTCGTACACCGGCAGTGGATAAAAACTTTACTCAAAACATAAAAGCCAACCAAATGCATATGTTTCAGCTTAAAAGAAACAAAATTGAGGTTAAAAGCACCTTAGCCAAACAAGCTCTACTCTATCTAGTCATTGCTAAACTCCATATAAAATTCGGTATTACTTCGTGTCGAACATTTATGTTTTCCTTTCTAAAATGATGAACTCTTCTTCTGTTCTTTCCCTGTGTTTCGCCTTACTTAATACACAAAGATCCCGCATTATGAATTATAGTGAGGGTATGGCATATGCAAACTTACCCCTTTTTCTAGAGAGGTTGTTTCGGTATATGAGCCCATGACCCTCAGGTCGCAATAGACCCGGCCTTAAGCTATAGAAATATTCAAGTTAGGCCTTGAAACACCAATAATATCAATTTCAGAAGATATAGAACATGGAATATTCACATCCCATGTAAACAACAATCAGCTCCATCACTGTATTTTCAGACTATGGAGAAAAAAAAGGCAAGAATTTCACAAACAACAAACATGAGTTGACCCTCCTCATAGAGATGAGCACCCTTAATAACACACTCCCAATATCTGTTCTTGTCCTTGTATAGACAGAGCCAAACACTTCCTTTTCACTTTTTATAAATTCTAGCCAGTGAGCTGAGGTTCTATAAGCCATTAGTAGTAGCTAATGCACCTAAGCCATGCATTTCTTAATTCTAGCAGCCACCTTCCGCTAACTGTCTACTCCCAAAAATTTTGTCAGCAAGAATCTAATCATCCAAATTTAATTTCGTTGTCCAATTTACTCTACATCTTAACAGCACCTTGAACAAAAGACAAAGGTAAGAATCAAGATTCAAAAGTTCTAATTATGTTTAACAGAATGGACACGTTTACAATCACATACCGCATCAATTGTGCCGTTTGGGAATAATGAATAAAACAGAAGTCCATCTCCTATTCGTGGCTTCACTTTCAACCCAACACACTTTTCAAAATCATAAGTCCCATCCATGTTCAATCCACTCTGCAGATGAAATCTAGACATTGATTGCTCATCTTCATTTAAAAAAAAAAAACAATTCAAATAAACTGATTGAAAGAGCGAAAAACTGATCTCATCTCATTACCACAAATGGGAACATAGTTTCGCCACCTTCTTCAACATCAGATAAATACAATAAGAAGGATGCAATCTGCAGTAAATAAATTTGATCAAAATGTTAAAAATTTTAGGGAAATCAACATTCAATTTGTGTTCAGCAGCTTTATTTGCACAGGAAAAAAATTCAATTGATACATTCTGGAAGATCAATTGTCGGTATTCTAAGAACATTTATCATAATAGGGTGCAAGAGCATGATAGAACTAAGACCATGTATATGTTTCGCACCATCTTTCATGCCAGTTGCTATGTACTAAAACTTAAATTGATGAAATATTGATTTGGCAATGTAGAGAGAAAGTGAATCAGAAATGGTTGAAAGCATAGTTATATCATTTGTAACCTCGTACCCTTTGACTCTTTTGAGGACCGTATTCAGCCGCATTAAAGGCATCATAATGAGAATTATACTTCTGCCCTATCTGATAGCGCAGGACGTTGAAAGGCTGAAACATGATCAAACCACTATTAATCATACAATTACAAATGTCCGGATAGTGAAGGCAACCAAATATAACTGTAGCAACTAATTCAGCTCAGATAGTGAGATCAAGTTTTACAAACAAATTATACAGATAAAAAGGAAGAAGAAATAACAGTAACAAGCTTAGGTGTAAATTTAACGATAAAGAAGAGAAAACTTTTACATGAAGTTTGCAGCATAATCCTTACGAAACTTGGAAAAATAAAAGTTCAAATTAGATATCATAGAAAAAAAAAATTGCATTTCTAGGACATCTTTCTGTTAACTGGCCAGGTCTCTGCTTAAGTTGATCTTCAGATACCCATCATTGTTATCTCATACATCTTCATTTGCCTTTCTAGATAACTAATGAATTATGATATTGGAGCCTCTAAATTTTCAATATTTTCAAATGAATGAACAAAAGCTATTACTGTGTAATCCATACCAACAAAAGATCATGTATTTTACATTTAAAATGAGGGAAAAAGGGAACAGTAAAATATTTTGAATTTGTAACAGGGTTACCTCTCCATGGCTCCTGGGTATCATGGTAGCCCTCGCGATTTTTTCTTCAATGAAATCCAAGATTCCAGTGTTGTCCTCAGAAGCGCTTATAAACATGCCAGAACTAGATAACAGTAAAAATGGATCACTAATGTGTACATCTCAATGTCATTTCAGAAGAATTTGGAGAATATATAAACAAGGAATATAACTTTTGATCAATTTTTACCCTGCTCCGTTTCTGTAAGGCAATATGTATAGGAATGGTATCTACCTTGTTCGAATCCCTATGGTGCTGTTTTCTGTCTCACCATCCCGCAAAGCCAAGGTTGAGGGTGCAAGTTGTGCTCTTGCCATTTTCACAATACCCTGGCATTGTTCCACAGTTGCAAATTTCGGAAAGTATAGTGCACGAGGCTCCCAGCTTAAAAGCTACACCCATAAATTCAAGAAACAAAGTCAGTCAATACACTAAGAAGATAATTTTGCTTCTGAATGAATCAAAATTAACTCTGGAACAACATATACTTCTGAATGAATCAAAAGCAAAGTGCAGAGGAGCTCGACTGCAAAAATTAGAGAGTAGATAGAAATGCTGATTGATCCAATCATTGCCTGCACTCCCAGTGTTGACCAAAATATGCTACCGAATAATATGAACACAAAATAGAAGGTTCAGAGATGTGCAGTAGAGACCCTCCTTGAAGTAGACTATGAATGGACCATATAACATTGCTACTCAGTAATCATATTTAAGCAACACACTTGGAAAAAAGAAAAAAAACATACATCACTTCAAGATCTCATAAACTATACACGTTATGGAAGCGGTTTTCCATTTCTCCAGCATCACAATAATAGCAATGTCATACATGATCACGCATTAAACATGTCAAGGAAGTAAATACCAAAAATTACCACAGGGCATTTTATTTCTTTTTTTCCTGAGAACTCCATGTCATCATACTTTCGGAAACATGTGATTTTAGAGACCCTCTTAAAAAGTAGACTGATGAAAAACCATTTTGCATTGCTACTCTATAGTGCTCTTTAACTAACACCTATAAATTTCATGATACATAGTCTGTCCTAAGTTAGGATAAAGGAGGAGGGTTGTGATAGGTTGCCGACCAGCTATTAAAAACAGTCACACCATAGGAAATGGAACAAAATAAGAATTTCGTTGAGTTGTTCTCTACTCAACAACCCGCTACATCAGATCCCGAGTATGGTGTAATTGGAATGAGTTATGTCGAAAAATTTATGTTAACGACCCTACATAATCTCTCATTTTGTTCCATTTAGCCAATCTCAATTTATTGAGATTTTAAGCCTTGGATGTTGATGATGATGACAATGACTCCTCTATAGTGCTCTTTGCGAAACACAGTACAAAGAAAGTAATGTACATGATACGTCACTTCGATATCTCATACCATATGTATAGATCACACATTACGAAAGCCATGTCCCTAATCTCTATCAATGACAGCAATGTCATACATGATCAGACATTAAACAACTATGAACTTATGATTCTCTAATAAAAATATATATCAAACCAACAATAGGAAGTCACACAAAAAGCTACCGTAAGTCACTTCCCTGATATTTTCCCAAGAAGTCCACATCATCATACTGATATGGTGAGCTTGACTAAACACGGTAGAAATAACAACTGGCTAGTCGAAAATATAACATGTGTTCGCATAAAATTATATTTTCACCTGAAAGGGGATTGAAGTGAGATAAGTTTCCCCGGAATCGCCGTGAGGCAACGGATCAAACTCTACAACTGAATGTTCAACCAATTTCAACTCTCTCGGCGTCGGTCTTATGCCAGGCACATCCTACCACTCAAATTTATCCAAAATCAAAAAATAAAAACAAACGGATCAAAATTTTCTATAAATTAAGGGTTTGTTTGGTTGAAGCTTTTAATTGTAAAGGCTAGCTTATTTTTACCTAAGATAAAAGCTAGGTACATACAACTTATTTAGACAAAAAAACAACTCACCTTAAAAGTTGCACAGCCAAAGCTCAACCAAACAAGCCCTAAAACATATAGGGCTGACCTATGATTTTGCTACAGAACTACAACACTCCCACAATTTTTTAGTACAAAATGTTTTATTTGTAATATAGTGTTTTAATTTTCAACGTAAAAATTTTTGTTATGTAGTTTCAGCCCGATAAATTTTAGAAAAATGATAGTCCCATCCGAAAAATTTACCCAAACACCCTAGCCGCTAATGTGTCAAAGGGAATATTTGGATGATTTTGGTTCTAGTAGTGTTGCATTGATGACTGAAATTAAGATTTTCATAGCCACGTCAACAGGTAAGATGAATGGGGAAGAATTTTTGGATGTTAGTAGCATTGCTTTAAATTTTACACTTATATACCATGATTCGATAATGTGAGTTGTACCTGAGAGAGGAGAGTGGAGCCGAAGAAGCCGGCGATGAAGAAGAACAAGCAGAGGAGGAAGATGCTGCTCGGTAACCCTAGCTTCGATCTGAAGCTCGAATTTGATCCTCCCCCTAATATTCCCACTTTACCTTTACTTTTCATCTCTCTCTCTCTCTCTCTCTCTCTCTCTCTCTCTCTCTGATTATCGGTTTCGGGGGCAGAGACGAAGGGGTAGAGAGAGGATTTACATATATAGATATATGATCATATGTATGTAATGGTTCGTGACGCGGCGGGAAGGAGGGGTTGGTTGGAGTGCTGACTTCGCCGGCTATGGACAAATGGTCAATCAGTCATCGCCCTTTGACTTATGATTACAAAACAACTAATTATTTATTTAAATTATTAGTCCAAAATATTCACTCCCATTATAAATTATTATTAAGATCATTCATGTCAGTAAAATTTAAAATAGAATAATTTAATATTTTGATATAATAAAAATTATATTTTATATTAAAAAATGTAAATTTGATATTTTTATCCAAATATTAAATATAGCAATGTAACAAAAAAAATTATATGAGAATTTGCCTTCTTAGTTCATTAGTCCCCATTTTAGAATTAGTGTACTAAAAGTGTCAATTTACAAAGTTAACTTCTCGAATTGTGGACGCGGATGCCTTCTTAGTATTTGGTAAATTTAATTTAAAAGAATTGTGAGAATTTGCGGGTATTTGATCAAATATACAAGTAATTATTTTTTTATCGTTAGAAAACAAAATTAGAAATGTTCTAGAAAAGGAATAATATTTCAGGGTATTCTTGTAATGAAGGATGGCCGAATTATCTTTCTTTTTATTAAAAATCAAAATTAATTTCAAAGCATTTTGAAAAATCAATTTTTCTTTCACCAAACAACACTACCTAATTTTTATTTGAAAATAGAAGTACGTTAAAAAAATAGCACCAAACTCATCCTCGTTGATAAGGTTGGCATGTAAGGACATCCACCACCAAAATTGCTACTCATAATTACTTTTTTTTTTGGAAATTACTCATAATTACTACCCATGCAATGTATGATAACAATTTGAACAGATTATCAAAAAAGTAAATAAATAAATAAATAATTGAACATCGTAAACATTAACTACACTTAGTTAAGAAAATTTACGATAGACATGAGATATTTAGAGAATTCTAAAAATTATAAGAATGTGGAAACCGAACCCTAGCAAAACCTTTTACTCCTCCCTGTATGGGTTAAACTCCTCCATTAAATGAGTAATTATTTCTTATAACTTTAACGTGTTGTGGCTTGGACTTTGGAGATTAAACATGTCAAAAATAATTTAAGAACCTTACAACAAGTGGATAGTTGTGAAAGCCGTTAATATATATATATATATATATATATATATATACACACCAAAATTGGATCGATTTATAAAACTATTGACTAAAATAGATCACTCTTTAGATTATTTAACAAAATCATAAAAATTTGAAGGATAAAATATTGATCAAAAGGAGGAGATGATTTCTTTTCTGCATGTTAGCATGTTCCATGCCCAATGATTTGCAATATCGTCAAATGAATGAATGGAAAGAAAAGAAAATGATTGACCAACACAACCACGGAGCAAGCAGACACACATACAATTTTTACAAATTATCCTTATAAACTAAAATTTTTTCAATATGTCTTTTGAACGAAAAATATTTATCATGCTATAAAAATCATTATATTCATGTTAGACACGAAAGTTATAGACTTGTAATTCAAAGTCCTATTAATAAATGGCACGTTAAGCCCCGCTTATGGAACGAATATTCTTTTTCAATAGAGTATTATAATTCGACACAAATGTATTAAAGCAGAGCCAAAGAAAAGATTACAACAGCTTGGCAATTAAGCCCGAGTCTGATATAGG
>MKEJ01106510.1:0-33482 GCA_001753735.1 Embelia ribes
AAACATAAATAAGCAAAAAAAAAAAAAAGTTTTTTACCCAAGGTTCGATTAGTGTAATATATACATAATTAAATATGTTGAGTTCATAAGTTGATAAAAGATGGCAATTCGTTGAGATATGGGTTCATTTGGTCTTAAAATACGCTCAAAATATTTCTAATAGTGATAAAATATAAGTTTTTTTTAAACAAAAAATTTGAGCAAAGTAGTTGGATAGAAAATGAATTGTTGGGTTTTGTGGAGAATAAGAATAAGAAATAATGAGTGAGGGGATAAACAAGAAAAAGATAAATGATTAATTGGGTAGAAGATGAAAAGGGTATAGGATGAAGAGGTTTTGAAAATGGGATGTTTAAAAGGTTGAGATTAAAAATATGAAGAATGAGAAGTTTAATGATTGTTGAAGATGAAAATACAAAGTGGAGGGAAATGGACATTTTGATTATTGATAGAGTAGTCCCTTTAGTCATTTTTGTGGTGTTAATAAGGAAAATATAATTATTTATTTTGTTTGTAGTTCCTATAAAGTAAAATAGTTTTTAATAATATAGTGCCTGAAGTGAAATTATATATTTAGCAAAAAAATGTGGTGTAAATAAAATTGCCGTATTTGAACTCACGTGCTTCCCAGTAAAAAGTCTAATTTGGGTGGTTAGAATGGTCTATTATATAACACTTAATATTATCAAACTTATAGGGTGAAACAAACAACTTTAGCACTTCCCACACTTGTAGGTTGATCCAAGTCTGTTGTCCAACAAGTGTATATACATAAGTGGAGCTTAAATGCCAATTCAAAAAAAAAATTAGTTCTTGTACCAAATTAAAGAACATATATTTTGTAACACCCCAAAATACTACACAGCCCTAAGCACGTCACTAACAAATCATTACAATATCTAATAAACAAATTTTCAAACAAAACATATCTCGTGGTCGAATTTATTGAAATTCAATAATAAAAGAAGTTAAATCCACTAGACCTTCATGTTTTGGCTTTACATATTTATTTTAAACCGATGAACATATAATATTGTCCAATGGCCCACAACTTTCCAAAAATAAGATAAATAAAACATAAATAACCATAAAAACTTCAACCCTCGAGTGACTTTCATTCTTAAGTTATCTCTGATTCCACTAACCTTCGACATCTGATTTTGCTTCGCATTTTATTAGAGAAAAATAGTACCAAAAAGCAATCAAGCATGTACAAATCAAAAAAGAATTTAAATCTATTGAAATACAAAAATGATAATAAATGACATGAGTGCAAATAACTACATAGGTAAACACTCTACAACCATAGCCAAATGTACATCCATTAACACATTGAAACAATTCATCAACACAACTCACACGACTATTTTGGACACATGCCCTCCCACTTAGAATATATGTCATTTCGAGGCTTTATGCGTAAAGGCTCATGGATAGCGGCTCTTATCCTAAGTTCTCCTATTGGGACTTAGTCAAAAATAGTACTAACTATCGTATCCAAAATGTACTCCCAGACGAATAGCGCCTACAATAACTATGGGATATATGTCCTCCCATGGCCTTCAACATTTCATCATACCCTGGAATAAATGCACCTCGAAGGCCCAAGCCGATGGCCCGCAGTCAATTGAGCCTTGGTATAAGCCCACTCCAAAGGCCTAAGCCGACTACTGTCATAGTGAACCCTTGAACTAACAGTTCCAAGGCCTACAACTCATCACAATACAAATCAAAGACCCATAGACTAACATTTCTTAGTCTTGCGGCCTATCATATAAAATCAAACATTAATACTCGTCAACATGTCTAATTAGATATCCACACATTCTCCCCTTTACTTGTTCAAAAGTCGAATTCTGACAGAAATTAATTAATGTATTGAAGTAACAGCAAGAATGGTAATATAGTCTATGCCGTTCGAACTACCAATCCTTTACCATTCGAACGGTGTCCCAACCTACGTCGTTTGAACGGAGGCCCCTCTACTGTTCGAACGGTGCCCCAATTCTTACCATTTGAATGGTCACTCATTGGTCACAACAATTCTAGTAATAGGCGAAACACAGCTTCGAAAAACACCCAAATTTTCTACATGATTCACAAAAGCAAACGATGTTGTATTATATAGATTCACGGATCATTATTGGTAGTATCAAAGCCAATACTCAGATGGAAGCGTGGCGCCATGCAAGGATGTGCGTCATTTAATGGAAGTGGATTGTAGCACCCCATCTGTGCTTGGGAGAACATCAATAAATAGGCACGAGATATTGTCGAGCTGGCACGTTAGTAGCCTACCACTTTAGGCAAGTTACCACAGTATCAAGGGGGGCAGCCATTTATCCCACATCACCCAGGTGGGGGATGGATATGTGCTATACAAGCAAGAACGTGAACCTACTAAGTACAACTCGTTTTAAAGCCGTGTGGGGGTTGAATTAGTTGGAACTCCAAAGTTAAGTGTGCTCGTGCTGGAGCAATCCCACGATAGGTGACCTCCTTGCTAAATTTTAGCGATACACATGTAATTTTGCCCCAAGCAAACAACATTATATTATGTGAATTTACAGATCGTTATATATTTCCTACTAACTTAATACATGAGCGTTATACCTGAGCTTTTCTCAAAATAATACTGCATTTTAACTTCAGTTTTAGTTTGATGGAGTAGGCAGCCGTTTCTCCGTCTCCTTTACGGGAATATCCTAGGACTCGAATGTTAAGTTTTCATTGACAAAGGTATATCAAAACATGATCTATCTCATCTGTATAGTTTATACATTGATCTTGGTTACAATTGGTAGAATTTATAATGCTCAATTTAACTTTCATCTAGGAATGTTTGAATCTTACTAAGAGTATGGCTAGGCCTTTATATCGTGTTCTACATTGTTGGCTACAATAGGATTTAAACATAGAGGAATTGCACTGGGGATACGACAAATAGGAGGTGAAATACTAGTTTTCAGGAAACTCGGGTTGCGGCCTGCTGGTTAAGTTTTCAATGAAGGCTACTTTTAGTTATGCTTTTCAGAAGGTATGCCGAGTTGTCGACAATAGAAGGGATACATAAATAGAACGATGAATCGACGATGGATTGAGAATACCCAGGGAGATTTCATGTTACAGATAGAATTGGAACGATAGCTCGTTAATGGACTAGGTTCACCTCGAGTTATATTAGAGGTAGCAGTTAACAGAGTATGCTCGTCATTTGATATAGGGTGTTTCTTTCAGCAGCCTTCAATGCGATTATACAATGTTTTAAGGAGAACATGGCACGATGATATGAATATCACTATCTTACCTCAACATGAGAATCGGATAGCAATTTTGGAGACTTTAATAGATAAAGCTCTTATGGTACTCATACTGAACATTAATAGAGTATCGAATTCTTCGGCCTTTATTTTGTCTAGTGGCTGTCATATGTTATTTGGTAAGCTACATTCTAATTTGTTTGATACATCTAACTACTTTGATTCCTTGCTTAGTGCGAATTTTGATATGATATATGGACGGAAATATAATTCTTTGGAGTATAATGGTGCTCAACGGGTCACGGTTTGCGAAAGGTAAATGATTTTCCATACTTACCTTTGGAATGGTATCTTGACTTGACCCACCTCGAGCAGAATTCGTGTACTGTTTTTTTTTTTTTATCACCGTTATTATTACGTCTATTTGTAATTTTTTGATAATGATGTAAGCTTTAACTTTTGTGCTTTTGTTCTAAGTCATCGAATCATTCGTGAAAAGGGTACGCTTCTACTCTCGCTCCCGTTTTCATAATTTTTTTGGCATACAGTCACGATGTTATTCTGACGCTGCTACTCCATGAGCGAGTGACTTGAGTTTTGCTTACTGTTTTGGCGCTCCGTGCCCACAAAACTTGTCACTCCAATTGATGATCACATGCAGCCAGTCAAAAAGTGACACCAAATTGACTTTTTGAATTCCTCCATAAATACATGAACATATATATATATATCCGCAAGTAAATGAAGCTAAAGCTGAAATTCTTGAACTGCTGTGATGTAGACAAGAAAACAAGTAAAACTAGTTCAAGCTTCAGCATCGCTAGCAAGTTGGCAAGATAAAAGCATTTTTGGCAGTGCAACCCATACAAAGGTAAAAAAATACAAGACCGAATTTATACATGTCAACAGAAGTAGGCTTATGTAGTCGAGAGCATATTCAAAGAAACTGATAACAGAGTTTTATTTCTTGGCATAGTGAAAGTTATCTCGTCAAATGGATTGTAAATAAAGGAAAATTGTGAAAGGAGCTAATCACTAAGATTACTTAGTCACTCACAAATGATTTAGATATTTAACCTCTCCCAGTTTTGTGATTGAAAAAAAAAAATATTCCCTAAAAACGGAAGCATGTAAAACGAAGACCGACAAAACATTTTTTTCATTCTTCATTTACGGCTTGAAAGAAGCAATAACGACGATAAAATTATGTCCAACAAAGCCAAATGAGTTGAAGATTGATGCACAATATACAAACTCCTTTTTAGAGGGGTTTTGAAATTGAGGTACAGTTACATTGCAAATTTACGTCTCTCCTTTTTTTGTCTCGCATATAAAGTCCCACTCCCACGTGTATAAGAATCTAAGATGCATGTGTTTATATTTCGTTATGCAAAATGTACACTAAAAGAACAGTTGTTTTCGATGGGTTTTCACTGATCATACCAACATTGACTTCATGTTGTTTTTTCACGTTAGGAACGATCATGACTTGTGACTCCGATTCCTAAAAGGTTCGCATTGGGAATTATAACTAGGTATTCCATGTGAATTTGAATCATTACTGCGGACTACCAGAAAAAAAAAAAAAAAAGACTAGCAACAGTTAAAATTCATTTAAACGTGTGCTAGAACAGCAGCTTTATTTAAAATCAACTTGTATATCAATGATTATATATACACGCACGTATAGATAAATAGATACAGAGGGGTAGAGAAAAATGTGCACACTGGAGAAAAGAGGAAACGTCTTCATCCTCACCCTCATCGGCGACGGCGAGCACCGTCTCAACCCCACCCTAATCCACTCACTCCGCTCCTCTCTTCACCAAGTCCGCTCCCAATCCGGCGCCGGCGGAGTCCTAGTCACCACCGCCACCGGCAAGTTCTTCTCCAACGGCTACGACATCCCCTGGGCCAAATCCGCCGGATCCGGTCCCGCCACGCTGGACCGGATCCGGCTCATGTCTCGCGGCCTCCAGTCGCTCGTGACGGAGTTGATTGAGCTGCCGGTGCCGACCATTGCCGCCGTCACTGGGCATGCTTCGGCGGCAGGGATGGTGTTGGCGCTGAGTCATGATTACGTGGTGATGAGGAAGGAGAGAGGGTTTATGTACATGAGCGAGCTCGACATCGGGTTCCCCATTCCGGCCTGGTTCGTGGCTGTGCTCCGGGCCAAGGTGATTATTTATTATTAATTGGAATTTCAGAGATTGATGGTAAGTACTTCTCTGTTGGAAATGGTTGATTTGGAAAAAATTAAATTAGGAAGAAATCACAGAATTTGAGAGCATTCCCATCAGTGTTTCTAAAATAGGGGATTTTCCTCATTTGATTTCTCAAATCATGGGAGATAAATATTGAACTAGACCTTGAAAATATAGGGAAATGACTAGGGGCAATATTGTTAATATTCGAATCAATAATGCAAACTCCAGCCAGTAAAACATTTTAGTATTTATCAAAAATAAAAGTAGCTTTATAAAAAGCATTTAAACATTATTTCCTTTTCTTTTTTAAGAATTACCTAATAGTTAGCAAATCTATTGAAAGTGAATTTTCAATATGGATTTAGAATAAAAAAGTTTTCATATCGAACACAGGTTTCTTGGAAACGGGTTTTGTAGCCGTCTGAGAGTTTCCTTATAACTAAGTACTATGATTTACCAAACCAATAGGGCTAATGCATTTTGTTATGAGATAATAGCAAATACGATTGTATTTGTACATTCAATGATTATAATAAATGTGCTATTTGTTAAATATAATTTAAGGTGATTTACGGGAAACTTTGCTTCCCTCGTATTTGAATGATGTCTAAAATGAAATTCGGCAACACCAGATTAAATCACCAGCGGATGTGCGCAATGTGGCTTTGGCAGCGAAGAAGCTGAACGCTGAGGTGGCTGTTGGAATGGGCATCGTCGATGTGGCACACGAAGGTGTTGAGGGGACGGTTGAGGGTGCATTGAAGTTGGGGGAGGCGTTGGTTAAAAAGAATTGGGATGGCCACGTGTATGCTGAGATTCGGAAGGTCTTGAAAGCTGACGTGTTGAATGCTGTTCGAGATGATGAGACTGTGGAAGATCCGAATAATGCTACCAAGTATGTCTCGCGACTTTGAGCCCCATCCAAGACATCGCATATGTCCATTTTGGATGCACGTATGTTTCTTGTACTTGTATTTACTTAATTTATGTAATATTGTGACGTCAATTTCACCGAATACCGTACCATTTGAATAAAACACTATGGTCACTTACACTTCGTTTTACCCAAACATGACCTTGATCAAGTGGGGGATTTCGGGGACCTGAGATCAAGATCTAAAATGTTGTATGCGTTCAAAGTTAACGAGTGCTCTGAAAACTGTTGTTAAACGGAAGTTTGCGTCCCATTGGTGTTGAACAATTCGGCAATAAACTATATATGGTTTCCTTTCATCATCGTTTTTGTTCCAAATAGGCAATGACCACAAGACTGACAAACTGACACTGGACCTTTATGCGATGCAAATCTAGCAAGGATTTTAATAGAATTGTAGTGTCATACCGAGTATTATAATTTCATATGTATATGCTAATGCATATATGTACCCCCTTGTCAAATTAGGGGTCGCGGCCCATCCTTAGCTGAACAACTTTCAATATTTCTGTTTGTATCTACTGCTAGATCCTTGAGGGAAGCTAAACTTGATAAAACACATTCGAGCATAGGTCCCAATTGTCCAAATGATTAAACACATTGCAGCAATAGCTCCCGATTGTTTGTAAGATAGTATTTGTTTAAGGGTGACTTCGTTAGAATGGGCGGTTATGTACTGAAACTGCTCGGTTTTTAAGTGGACGAACTAAGAAGCTATGCTGAATCATGGAAATGAGATGCAGTACACGGCGTGGCAAATTCAAGCTTGTAGTTGTAGACCAAAAAGAGAGATTCAATTTGAATAATTAGACCATTGTCGATATTCGGTGTTTAGAAATGCTTTGCATACGTATCTGCAGCTAATATGTTCTCTATACGGTGCACAGAGAGTATGCTGTCGTGTTATAGATGGGCAGCTACAATGTACAACAATTATTTACTCTTTATAGTTTGCTTCTTCGAAAATCCGTTCTCTATTATTGACTTGCTCGGTAATAGAAATCCATTTGACATCTTTTTTGCATATACAAACATCCTTGTTAGAATCAAATCAGCAGGGAAAAATTAAGGAAACATGTCAGAAATCTCTACTCCAACCAACGATAATAATACAATGTGGAGATAACAAAAGTCGAGAGAATTCCAGAAGATCAGAGATTTATGCTTTGTGTGGTGTAACGATTCATCATAATAAAATTGCGACTAGCGTCTCGGGTCTATTAAAAAACAGATTTGGATTCGAGCTCATGATAAACTTCGGTTGGATTTGATGGATATTTATGGCCCTTTCATGTTTGCTTATTTGCTTGCACTTGTGTCAACTGCCAAGTGAGTACATGTTCAAGTGTGAGCCCTCTCACTCATATGTGTGTGTATATATATATAGAGAGAGATATACATACGATAATTTATCTCACGGTGTCGCTCATTAGCTTGAACTTGCGAGTTCAAGTACAAACTCTGTTCTATCTTGCTCTCTCTCTCTGCCTACAGCTTGTGATTTATCAAAACAAATAAATGATTAACGATGAAGCGAGTTAAGGCCCGAATGGCTTTCTGGTCTAAGACAGCTAATGTTGGGAGTGTTTGGACCCGAATACTTCGTACCTGTTAATTTCTCTATTTGCTTTTGCTGTTCGTCTTGCAACTTAATAGTTTGGTCGTCTTATTATTATCTCTGTCTAGGCGATTGTTTATTACTAGTTGAGATATAAATGCATGGTCGGAGTACAACCTTTGTAATAAGTATTAATAATGTATTAATTTGTCCCGTTCGAGTGTCTAGTTGTGTCTAATTTTAAAACGGTATATACGAAACGTTTACGTTCTTAGAGGTTTGTTAGTCGGAAAAAAACCAATATGTTAGGCAACTAGTTTTTGTGCTTTAGCAAAAACAGGTTAGTTTGTTGAAAAAACATAAAACAGCTAATACATATAAAGGTAAAAAAAAGGTGAAGTCGTGATAGTTTTTAGCCATGAATAGTAGTTTCATTTTAGAACAAAAATCCTCAAAAGAAAGTTCTTAAAACGAAAGTTTTGTTTTGTTTTCTATTTCATTTAACTTCAATGGTGTTTTGGGCCTTATTTTTCTGTTTTAGTGCTTGTGAGAAACATTAGTCCATTTACCGAAAGGAGTTATATTTTACACCTATATTTTACATAACACCACATATTTTCACATGTAGGAGAAAAAATATAGATACATAGGAAATAAAAATTAACATAAATTTTAAAAACTACTCCCTCCCTCCCTTCTCTGTGTTAACACTTGTGTGGTGTTGTACAGTAAATTTCTACGTATATCCATATCCATGTATAAAATCTCACAGTGAAATGGATCTGGTGGTAAAGACAATATTTCTCTATCTTATTTAAAGTCAACTTATAATTGTACTAAATTCAAATTCATATGACATTTTTCCAACCATTTTTAGCCTTTCAGTAAATCATCGACATTACACTGAACTTATTTAAGTTTCTCACCTTAATTACCCAATGTTTTGTTTTTAATTTATAGTAGAGAATATAATTTTTTTTATACAGTTAATTAATGCAGATATATATAAACAATCAAATCCCAATGCATGACATCTGTGAATAACAAGTGACCTACACATGTATGCAAACACATTTATTGTAAGAAAATATGTACTCCCTTAATTACGGTTTAATAAAATTTAGATTAATAATATACATACAAAATAGTTGTATCGATTGTACTGAAAAAATATATAAAACAAAATAAAATTTAAAATACCGATATACATAAAAAAAATATTGTACCGATTTTACGAAATTTTCATACAACTAGTTATATACATATTGGTTTAAAATTTATATTATAATATTTATAACATATGAATTCCCAAAAAAACATAAGATACTCCACTAATGGGTGGGAGTGTGTGACTAGGTCACACCCACAAAAAACATTAAAAAAACATTCAATATTTAATTAGTGGTTCCACCAATTAAAGTGTTTATTGCCAGCTAATACTCCTCATATGTATGTATGTATGTATGTATGTGTATAATCTGCCTATACGTACAGCTAAAACTCTCTCTATCTCTCTCTCTCTCTCTCTCTGCCGAAATTCAAGAAATTCCACATCTCAAATCCAAATTAAGTGCAAACATCTCTGTCTCTCTCTCACGCACACAACAGTTATTTAACAGTTCAAATGTACTTAGAGCTCAAATCTAGGTCTCAAACACACTCTTTATACATACATATGTAATTACAACAGAGCTGTATCTATATCTATCGATGTCGAGTAGCTATCGGTTGCAATTGGGGGCCGGAGGAGGTGGGGTCTACCGTCTGAGATCGTCGTCGCTGAAGAATCTGCCGGAGCCCCTCCGCCGCGCCGTCGCCGACTGCCTCTCCTCCGCCGCCCCCCAGTCTCTCCACGGCACCCCCTCCGGAGTTGCCTCGGAGGCCCTGAGGACTCTCCGGGTGCGAATTCGTCATTTTTTCTCGATTAATTTAGATCTTGGAGCAGCATTTTGTTATCTAGGGTTTCTTTTTAATGTGCAGTTTTGATTTTAATTTTTTATTGTGTTTTGTGTTTAGCTGTTTAGTTAAATTAATATGTCTTGAATTCTAAAATAGAGGCCCTTGTTTTAGGGGAGTATTGTAGCAAACCCCCAATTTTTACCCCTTATAAATTTAGGATAGAGAGCTATTCAGGGCACTGATGGGAGAGTGCTTTAATGCTCACAAGGAGAGATTTTTGTGAGAAAGGGTTGATGCCAATTTAGATTTTACGTTTGAGTAGAGGTGTTTTTTGGGTCTCTTTTTAAATTAATGTGAATTTGCTGACATGGAACTTCAATTAGCTGGTCATTCTGGAAACTTTATTTTGTAGCTTCTCAATAAATGCTCAAAATGAGAAATTTGTGACCTATGAATGAGGCAAATTTGTTTCGCAGCTTACTCTTTTTTGGGTTGCTTGTTTAAATTCTTGAAAACCTGCTACAGAGAAGATATCATGATGCTACCATACCAACCACCACCTGATCATGCCCCTGAGATTCTTAAGCCGGTGAGAGAACTCTGGGATCGACAGAGGAGAGGGAACGAATGAGAGTTGGTAAACTAGAATTAGTTGGTCATGTTGGAACTTTTCTGCTTCAAGATGAGAATTTTGTGGGCTATGATTTGATTGCTTGGTTTGGGATTAATTATTTAGTTTTATATGTTTAGCTGGTTAGTGGTTTCATTATTGAAAATGATAATTTTTTGAGTAATTGCTTTAAATTTATGTAAATTTGCTAGCTTGAGACTAGAATTATCGGGTCATTTGGGGAAATATATTCTGTATGTTTTTGACTAAGAAATGACATTGGCTGTTGAAATGTATAAGGCTTGCGCTTTTCCTCTTTCGGTTACAAAGATGTCGTTTTGTGTCTTGAAAATTGGTTATTATACTCTAAAGACGGTTGGTTCCGATTATTTGAAAGTTTGTGTGAAGCTAATTTTGTCCAGTTTCATTGCTTGTCTTAAATGTCCGTTAAATTGCTCAGAGTGTATAAGGCTCCCACTGGTCGTCTTTCATGTGCGAAGATGTCATTTACTAGTCTTGAATTGTGGGCTATTGGTCTATTTGGCAAATCAAGTTTGTGTATAGGGTTAGGCCAGCACTTGGCTAAAATTTATATTTCTTGATGCACCAATGCCACATGATGGAAGAGTGTTATGTTATTTTGCTGGAAAAGAGGAAGTGTTACCTTGTTAAGATTTTGATTATCAATTAGCTTCCAAGTAGATTTGCCAGCACTATTGAAGGTTGGTTTTACAGGGTTAAAACTAAAATCTTTTCTATTTTTGTAGAGTTGGTGTTTTCATGATACTTATCACACATGGTTGCCTGACCTTTGAGTACTGTCAGTGTTTCCTTTTAAAATATAGACTAGATTTCTCCAAAGTTATGTGAGTTTTGAAAATGGGGGGTCATGGCAACACATGTTCTATCACTTTCACTCCATTGTTCAGGAATGACCAAATAGAGAGTAGGAGGTGTTAAAAAATGTGTTTTTAGCACTCCCCTTTGGGAAAATACTCTGCTCATCGTATGATTTGGGGTGTCACCCATGTGCTTTTTAGGGAATTTGCTCCTGAAAATGAGTTATATATGCAGGTTGATGCCAAGTCAATGTATTAGTATTTTTTTGAAAGGTAACTTGCTATATTTATTGAGTTTCCCTTGTTTCAACATTGATGAAGTAACTATGATGGAGTTCTATGTAGTATTTTTGTTTCGGGCAAAAGGAGAATTAGGTGTTGAAATAAATCAATATATTTTTTTGCTATTTGGGATGGTGAATTACTTCCTAAAACATGGGATCTGAATCAAGTTGAGGTTTTTTTGGAATTTGAGATAATGATGCAAACTCAAGTACTCAATTGGATGAGATGCGCCACAGCTGTAGATGCAGTGATTTTAAGAGTACACCTTAACAATCAATCATTAGCAATGGCTCTAATTGGTGGTTTTGCTAGAATAGGTAATAACAAGATCACTGTTTTAGTAAATGATGTGGAGAAGGGTAGTGACATTTATCCAGAAGAAGCTTAGCAAACTCTTGAAATAGCAATAGCAAGGGTAAAGGACAACTAATTGAGACAAATGTAGCTCTCAGACGAGCAAGGATGCGAGTCGAAGTTATCACTGGTATTTCGTAACAAGTCTAGTTGGTATATTCGTAAAATTAAAAGGTGTTCTGTTTATCCGCCTTATATTTAATTTTCTATTGTCGATTGAATACAATCTGATGCAGTATTGAATTTGGAAGAACCGAAGAAGGATAGAAAAAAGGGTTCATTCTATATTAACCTTGTTTTTTCTTTATTGAATTGATTACATGATTCGATGCAATTTTTTCTCAAATTGGACGTCTTTCAATCCCAATTTCATTGAACTAGAAAAATAATTCATTGCAGTCAGAATTCATCTGTCATTGTGATTCAAATTGGACAACTATCAGTTTTTTCATTAGCAATGAGGATGTATAGACTCAAAATATGTCACGTGAATGATTCCATATGAGACTGGGATAATTAGTGTGGCTACTAAATCGTGTTGAATATGCTTCACCCGTACTCAACGCGATGGAGATATGTATCAAGTGATCGATTTGTGTCTGTCTCATTATTAGATTTGAAATATTTTGATGAAACACCATTTCATGTTTCACTGTGTACCACCTTGTTGATTAGTCCATCAAGAAACTCTTCATGCATTGCCTTTTTGGCATTTCTGGTATTGTTATTTGCGTGGCGTCGTTTTTCAGCTTTCTGGAATGATTTCATTCAATGGCATGCCAGTGAATAGTAATTCATACCTTTATATTTATTTATAATTGCAGAGTATGTTATCAAATATCATGTTTTTTATTTCCCAATGGCAGGACTATCTTGCGCTACATGCGGCAACTGACTTAGCTTACAGTGTCATCTTGGAACATACTCTGGCAGAGAAGGAGCGCAGGTGGGTTCCGTGCTAGGAATATTTGTTGGATTGGCATTCTGAATCCTGACACCACGTGGAATACATGGATATAGATGAATTCTACTTCATAGAATTTGCACTTACACATGATTTTCTCTCTAAGGCATTATATTTCCTTGTGCTTTATCGGAGTGTTTCTCATAGAAATTATTTGTGACAGCCCAGCTGTGGTTTCAAGATGTGTGGCAATTTTGAAACGGTACCTTCTGAGGTTAGTTCTTCTTTAGATATATATATGTATACATCTTCTCTACTCATGTTATTTATTTAACACTTGAATAGGAGGGATCTGCAGATACTTCTGCTTTTCTCTTTTATTTTATCTTCCTTTGGTAACCGTAGATATTTTTATATGTTCCTTAGCCTTCTTTATGTATAATGTGTTGCATAGATTTGCTATCTGTAAATCCAGTAAGAAACTTTCCGTATTGAATTCATGATACTTGAAACTTTCAAGTCAACTTAAAAGCTGTTGATCCTTGTTACTTGTTCATTATCTGGAGTGGCTGCTTGCTGCCTTATTGTACACACTATATTCAAAAGGCTGTCATATATGGTTTCTGCTTTATGTTTTTCCTTCCTGACAGGATATTTTTTTAAAAACTTATGGCAGATACAAACCTAGTGAGGATACACTTCAACAGATAGATCGGTTCTGTGTGAATATAATAGCAGAATGTGATGTTAACCCAAGTAGGAGATTGACATCACCGTCTCACCCTTCAAGTCAACAATCTGTAGCATCAACATCAACCAATTCTTTACCTGTGTCAAGTTTTGCATCATTGGCACTTGTAAAGTCTTTAAATTATGTCCGTTCTCTCGTAGCTCAACATTTACCAAAACGGTCTTTCCAGTCAGCAGCATTTGCTGGAGCTCCATCCACATCAAGGCAGTCACTTCCGACTTTGTCATCTTTGTTGAGCAAATCCTTCAATTCACAATTGAGCCCTGCAAATAATAAAGATTCAGAGAACAAAGATGCATCAGCTTTGGCTGTTTCAAGCTCACCAATTGCTGAAGAAGTTGAGGGAATGGATGATCTTGAGTTCATTGCCCTTGATGTCCTAAGATGGCGCTGGGTTAGGGATGAACAATCATTGTTGTTAACAACTGAAAGGTAATTGGTATCTTTTTGTCGCCATGGCATTCTTGGGTGGGATTGTTGCTATAACTCGCCGTTCCTTTTATTTGGTATATCATTATACAAAAAAAAAAAAGAGGTTTAATACATTGCATTTATTTATTTATTATTATTAATTTTTTTTTTTGGGGGGATGGGAATTTCACTATATGTTCGTATATTCCTTATAAAAAACATAAATGTGCAGCGATCATGTCCTAAATCCCCAAGACCCGAATGCACATAATTTCCTTGAAGTAGGTGCTGCGGCTCTTCTTGTTGGTGATATGGAAGCAAAAATTAAGGGCCAACCTTGGAAAATTTTTGGGACTGCTGATATGCCTTACCTTGATCAACTGCTGCAGCCTTCATTGCTCACTACTGTGACTAGTTCGGCTTCTGCTCGTGCACATTTGAGAGCAATAACTGCATCAAAACGCACTAAACCAGGCCCCAATCAGATATGGCATGTTTTTCAGACTCATTTTTGTTCATGTCATTGTCATACTTTTGTTTCGCTCTTTCATTATTCATGCACCTTTTGATTTGTTATTCATGATAAAATCATATTGTTGAACGTCTATTGGTGAGCACAATACACTAATGTATTAGTCTTAATGGATATGCTAACTCTTTGAGTGTATGATTTATCTTTGCCAGGGAAGATTCTCCAACAAATACATTCCGTACGCGCGCTCGACCACTTTTCCAGTACCGGCACTATAGGTACAACAGGATAAAGTTTGTGCTTTTCTTGTTTTCTGCAGATGGAGACGCATACATTGATTTCAAATGTTTGGATTTTAGTTAATTTAGACTCAGATTTCGAAATTGATGTCATTCCTTCTTGTTTTTTTTGTGTGGAGAATTTGCTTTTTTTCTTACTCTTTCTTTAGATTAATGTAGTTGACCTACTGCAGATCATGGATCACATTACTAATGTCCCGACCAATAAGTGTCTTGGAGGAGCTCATTATCAAATCCTGCGTCCTTTTTGGTGTTATAGAAAGAAAATGTTTCAACTGATTGTATATATAAATTTACTTTTTAAATCTGGTGACTTCCATGAGGTGCCCTTCTGGGAAATCTATGTAGGTTTAGTCGTCTTATTTTTGGTTTGGGTTTACAAATGTAATCAACCTACTATTGGCAGGTCTTGTGAAAATGCACTATTAACCTTTTCTGTTTAACTAGCTTTGGACTGTATTTGGTTGCTAGCTATTGAAATGGCAGCTTGTGTTGGCTTGTTATCAAATTTCGAAATGGGACTTTGTTTCCCTAGGCTGTCTCTGCTTTCTCCTCCTCACAAAATGGTCTTTCATTGACAGTGACCAGCAACCTTTGCGATTGAATCCAGAGGAGGTATTTGAGGTCTTAGCTGAAGTTTGCTCGGAGACACCTTCATATTCTAGAGTCTCGGAGACATCTTCATATTCTAATCTGATGTCTTCTTCGTCTAAGTTGAGTAACAACCCTGGAAAGCCATCAATTGACGTGGCCGTTAGTGTTCTTATCAAACTTGTAATTGACATGTAAGTTCAGATGTTCTATATGCTAGATTATTTGTGTAAAATGTCTATGCTCCCTCTTTTTCTCATATAAAGGTTGCCAATTGTGTGCTATGTAACTGTGTCTTATAGAAGCATTGATGTTGTAAAACACAATGGTATAAACAGTTGAGCATCTTGTAGAAGCTAATGGGCACATGGTAGAATTTCAACTTTAATGGCAAGGTAGGGTTTCTTGTTGGAACCACTCAGAGGATTATGTAGTCAAATTGCATATCACGTGTAAAATCATAACAAGGGGGCAGTTTTTTTGGTTGTACTGTAATTGATATTCGTCTTAGATGAGCAGCATCTGATAATAATGTATCTCAGGAGTCTATTTATTTTTGTATCTTTTTTGTATGTGGTTGTCAAAACTTGAACATGTTTTTTGTTTAAAATTTTGTTCCATAGGTATGTACTGGATCCCGGAACTGCTGCTCCTCTCACTCTCTCTATGCTTCAGGTGATGCAACCATTAATTTTTTTCGTTGTAATCAACAACTAGTTTTTGTTTTTAAAACTTTTCTCTATGGTATCCAAGCTTCTTATTTCTCTTGGAATCATCTTCCAGGAAATGCTTAGTTCTCAGAGATTGGCTTCAAGGTCTCGTGCTTTTGATTTAATATTGAACCTTGGTGTCCACGGTCATCTATTAGAGCCACTGAACCTTGATGTTCCCTCTACACTTGAAGAAGATTTCTCTCCAGAATCTTATTTCGACGATGATGCGCAACTTGCAACCATGGGAAGGAGAAAATCAGACCATTCCCAAAAGAATGGAAGTTCGGCAGCCACCAACAATTTTGAAACATGGATACTAGGCATATTATACGAAATACTTCTTCATCTCGTTCAGGTATACCTTGTCACTTGCTATGGTCTGATCTCACATATAAAGTATGGATATCATACCTTTAGTACCGGGACTCTTGGAATGCTGAAATAGGAGACACTTAGTTACCCTCTTAGGCTATTTTAATGAACGTGTTCGAAGTTACAGTACTGCCTAGAGGCTGGCCATTTAGAGAAAATGGATCTTTATCCTTTTAAGTCGTTTTTGTTTATTATTTATCTTGTCAATAGGGGTGTTCATGAAGCCACCCAAACCTCATGGACCAAATTTAACCGCAAGCAAACCAAACTGATTAACCAATGGCTTGATTTGGTTGACCAAGCACCCTACCAAACATGAGTTGTTTAGTTATCAGTTTTGGGATAAACCAAACTGCCGTAACTTAACCGAACTGTCAATATTTTAAGTCATAAAATAATAATATATGTTCAATTATATATACAGAAATAAGCTATAAAATAATAATATATATTCATATAAATGAACGAGTGCTGTTGGTGGATGGTACTTGCTATTTATTGCCTTTTTTAAAGCTATTTATTGTTGTTCTGTAGGTTTCGTTGTTTTTACTATTTAGACTTTTTTGGATTTTGGTATATTTTTAATTTAATTTCAAATCTTTATTAGCTTGCAATTGCTACTTTACGTGCCGAATTTGATTATGTGAAAAACTTGCTTAGAACATGCTACTTTTTATTGTTAGGAATGTTATTAAGTTACTAGTTATGATGTCGAGATAGTTCTTGTTTTCTAAGTGTTTGGTTGAACTTTAAACCGCCCAAACCGAACTGGCAGCTATTGGTTTGGTTTGGTTTGGTTTGGTTTTGCCTTTTGATTTTCTCTAAATTGAACCAAACCAATCTGCTCATTAGTTAGTGGTTTGGCTTTAATTTTCGTCCAAAACCGTCCAAACGAACAGCGAACACCCCTACTTGTCAAATGCAACTCTTACCCATTAATTTGTGATTTTCTTGTCAGTACCTTATATTTGTTTTCAAGTCTGCTTACCATTTCATTATTTCTTAGATTCAAGAGAAGGAGGAATCTGTTTGGGCTTCTGCCTTAAGCTGCTTGCTATATTTTGTATGTGATAGAGGAAAAATCAGGAGGAATAGATTAACTGGCCTTGACATAAGGGTATGGAATTTCTTGCCTACTATATATCTTTATTTCTTGTGCTTGGACAATTCAATGCTGCTTTACACTTGATGCTTCATACATGTGAAACCACTGGTTATGGTTATCATGAGGAGCAATTTTGGAGGAATCATATATATATAGGGATGACCTAGTGCACAAAACTCCCGCATTGCGGGATTTGAGAGGGTCTGATGTATGCAACTTTACCCCTATTTCGAGAGTGGTTTCCGACAAGACGAATTTGTAATCCACAAGTGGCAATGGAAGCGTGCATAACCCTAACCTATTATATCTCTTATTTTCATTTGGCTGTTGATGTCATTCTTGTGCAATAGAATATCAATCCTTGGATGAATCATGTAAAACAAGAAGAAAAGGAGAAACTTTATGTATGAGTATATCTTGACTTGCAATTTTATGGACGATATAGATTGCTTAGTTTTTCCCATTTTGACTTTTCATATAATAGTGTGATCAAAGTCGCCCATTGTGGCTTGGCATCGAGTGTTAGTTAAGCAATTGATCATTTAGGTCATGTTATTCTATTGCATCATGATAATGGCTTCGGTCTTTTCGTAACTATTGCTGCTGAGAACCGCGGCCACGTCTGATGTGCACTTTTAAGAATCGGAACTATATCTGCTGATTAACTGTGTGTAATGTGTGCTCTATATGACTGCTTATATTGAGTTCCTTGGTTTGATTTGTTTTCTTTTTTACCTGAAGGTGGCCAAGGTTCTTATAGAGGTTAGCAGGAGAAGTTCTTGGGCAGAACTTGTTCGCAGCAAGCTTATCTGCATGCTGACAAATATGTTTTATGAAGCATCTGATATGAGTGCTTCTGGCTCCCCTAGGTTTCTTGTTCAGCAGGTTGATCTGATTGGCGGAATTGAGTTTATCTTCCTTGAGGTTTGTTCTTGAAAATACAGTCAACCTCTAAAGACTGAGAGGTGTTGAAATATGTATGATTATTTGTTTCCATGCTATAATTTGACCCAAATATGGGAGAATTACTGGTATTTTATTTAAATAGTGTGTCTAACCTGTGTTGAGCATCGCAGAGTTAAAATATGGAGAATTTGTGTCAACTTTAGAGATATTGGCTGTTGCTAATTTCACTGGGAATCATTGTCAGTAGTTGCAATGTGGACATGAAACCTTTTGGAACCTAAAGACATCTAACCCATTCTTCACAATGTTCTAAATAGATGTTTTGTCCAATCCACTTAACTTCTCTAAGCCTTGTATCTTTTGTTTTCCAATTGCAGTTGGTGCTTTCGAACTCAAGGGAAGAACGAAGGAACTTATATGTGGTGCTATTCGACTATGTTTTGCATCTAATAAATGAGGCATGCGTCACTGCTGGAGTATCAGAATATAGTGATACTGAGATTCAGCCCATTGCTACTCTCCTTATGGTTGCAGATGCCCCCGAAGCTTTCTTTATTTCTGTCAAACTTGGTGTGGAAGGAATTGGTCAGCTCTTGAAGCGATCAGTTGCCGATGCATTGGGTACATATCCCAACAGCGAGAGGCTAAATACGGTAAGATTTGAGATACGATAAGTTTTAATGGATACATATGCAGATAATTACTAGGTGTCTTCTCCCTCTAGGGTTTTGGAATATCATAAAGATTAAGATTTTGCCAAGACCACCAAGGTGATATCAATGTTGATGTATTGAAGGTTGTTTGGTAGAATTCTTATATCCCTTTGAAGTATTGTTTTATATTCTTGGAATTTTAACGATCATTGCTACCAATAAATATCTGGCGTATTGTCTAAAGCAAGAGCGGAAAACTAAAATTTAAGTATTCCGTGTATTTTTTTCTTTGTTTTCCATCAAAGCCAGTAAGTTGCTTTTCAACTAAATCAAACATTTTTAAAATCCTTCCTGATATCCAAACTGTTTTCAACCGAATCAAAATATTTTAAATCCTTCTTTGTTATCTAATTACAACTATATAGTAATCAATCTATCTCAATAAAAGAAAACAAGGAGAGAGATCTTTAAATTGGAAGAGATGCATGTGATGGTTCACCTTTTATGTTTTTACTCTATATTTGCCTTTTTGATGTACCCATTCATTTGTTTGTTTGTCATGGTATGGTTCAGCAGATGTAATTTCCAAATCCCATTCCTCCGTTTTTGACATTTTTTTTTCTGTTTATTGTTTGGGGAGAATGAGATATCTTTAGTTCTTTAGGATTTTATGTTACTTTTAGAGGTCTGAAATCTGTGATATTTCTGCAGCTCTTGGAGAAAATCACCGAAAAACTTGATGCATTTATAAGTTCATTTACTCATTTGGACAAGGAATTCACACACATGATACAGATAACTAAATCGTACAGCTCTATGAAAAGCATAGCTGATGGAGCACTGAGACCCAGTGCTAGTAAAAAAGTGAATCACTCGTGGGCTACTTTACATTCGCTTCTTCACTCAGAAAGACTTATTTGTCGTCAAAACGGGTATGTGTGGTTAGGGGATTTGCTGATAGCAGAAATTAGCGATGAAAGGGAAACAAGTATGTGGTCCAATATCAGAAACTTGCAGCAGAAAATTGTACTTGCTGGTGTTAATGATTATATTGTCAATTTGAATGTTCCTTTGCCGATTTGGCTAATGTGTGGTCTTCTAAAGTCCAAAAATACGATCATAAGGTGGGGTTTCCTGTTCGTTCTAGAGAGACTTCTCATGCGGTGCAAATTTTTGTTGGATGAAAATGAACTGCAACATTCTGGTAGCAGTGATACTGATGGACATAAACAAGGCAATAGTCGCCTTGAGAAGGCTAATGCAGTGATAGACATTATGAGCGGTGCTCTTTCGTTGGTTGCTCAGATAAATGAAACTGACCGTATTAATATTTTGAAGGTAAATTTTCGGTCTTCTTATTTTCTTCTTTTAAATCAGAAAAAAAGAGGCCTGAATTATAGGCCTAACTTCTTTACTTTTGTTTCTTCTGTTTGTTGGAATATTTGTGCCCGAGGGGGAAACAAATTTTACCCTTGTAAGGAAAAGAACAGGATGATTTTCAATGATCAAAATTGGTCTTTTCAACAATTTTTTATTGACATTTCATATCCATTTTTTTATATTCATAATACGGGTAGATGTCAGTTATTTTTTTCTGTTTTGCTACATTACTTTAGAAGGCATGGTATTCTCCATATTTTCCTTTCCTTTCAACTCTCACCGTTTCTTTGCTGTTCAAACACAGATGTGCGACATTCTGTTTTCTCAATTATGCTTGAAAGTTCTTCCTGCCTCTGCTATGCAATTCCGAGATATGGTGGCTGATAGTAAGTTCTTTAGTCCAACCGCTGAGAATGAAAAGTCCGAAACTGGAGAAAGTTTTTCTGAACAAGAAAACTTGTTGTGGGAGGACTCTATGGACAACATGAAGAGCACATTTTGTCACAAAGATGACTCTCCAATTTGTGAAACTGCGTCTATGGCTGCACTACTTCTTCATGGTCAGGCCATTGTTCCCATGCGTTTGGTCGCACGTGTTCCTGCAGCTTTGTTTTATTGGCCTTTGATTCAACTTGCTGGAGCAGCAACAGATAATATTGCATTAGGTGTATCTGTCGGTAGTAAAGGAAGAGGAAACTTACCTGGTGCCACATCAGATATACGTGCTACTCTTCTTTTACTTCTAATTGGTAAATGCACTGCTGATCCTGCGGCTTTCCAGGAAGTTGGTGGAGAGGAGTTTTTCAGGCAAGTTCCAATTAGTGTTCCTTGTTGCTTACAATCATCTTTCTTTGCATGAAGATTCACGTCATGACATTTTGGGTTTTTGTAGGGAGCTCTTGGACGATACTGATTCAAGGGTGGCATATTACTCCTCAACTTTTCTTCTGAAGGTAACATTTCTTTCCAGCTTTGTTTCAAAAGTTTAAATGCCAGCAGAAGGTAATATGGAGTTTGTATGTTGCAGAGAATGATGACAGAGGAACCGGAACGTTACCAACGAATGCTTCAGAGTCTCGTTTTCAAAGCTCAGCAGGTGCGACCTGTGTACGACTGAAGCAATTGGCTATTTTAGAATAAGATTGAGTGCAATATTTTCTTAAATATGGTCTCTTAATTTTCTCTTCCTGTGTTGTTATTTTGATTACACTTTTTTTTGGCTGTGCAGAGCAACAATGAAAAGCTATTGGAAAATCCGTACCTTCAGATGCGTGGCATACTTCAGCTGTCTAATGAATGAATTTGGAATGAAGCCATTACCCAGAAACAGAAATTTCTATAAGAATAGTTTGTCCCCTGAATGGGATATATTTGATGGCTGTTGGTTCCTTGTCCTCGAATTGTGTTTGTGCCTGAAATCCCTTTTTATAACTTTGGTACACAAGATGTGTAAACGGTGCTTAAGTTATCACTTGTGCACTAAATGGTCACATGCAGAGAGTATATTGTGTCCTGCAGAAGATGGCTTGAACAATGGGTAAGCAGTAATTCCGTGCGTCTTTGGCTGATAGCACGTGTGCTTAAAAAAGCTGGCAGCAACTTTCCTTGGAGTTTTGCATGGAGAACCATATTTATGCTCGCTTCTCATTCCTCCAGCAACTATTTGTGTTTTTAAGTGTGAAAAATATTGGACTTCTCATATGCTTTAACATTTGTGGAGCATCCATTCAGAGTTTTCATTCTACGGCGGTACTCATGTCGCAAATGAGTGGATATGACACTTGACCATATTCAGGTAAGTTTAGTTTTCTGAATATATGCTTATTGTGGTTTGTTGGATTTCCCTTCATTGTTTCACCGTCATGGCTTAGTTTCCTGTCAGATTAATTTGTCCTATACACTCGACTCAGATAGTCTTAACCTTAAGGTGAGCAAATATAACTTTTTTACATGCCGTTGGTGAGATAAGTTTTAGATCTAGAATAATACCTTCTCAAGAATACAATTGGGAGGTGGAGTCAATGCGAAAGGATTCTCCTTTATTTAGTCTTCCAGTACATTTATAACCAAAGGATGCGAGTTGTGCGGCATGTGCTTCTGTTATTTTGCAAAAAATTGCTTTCAGTATTTGCTATTGCTACTAAGTATATCCAGTAATACTGAAAAGTTTTCCTTATCTTTCGTGGAAACAGTTGTTCTTGTGCTTGATGGCCGACACTGCAAGAATCTGTTTACAGCATGTGATTTTTGTCTGGGCTTTATCCTCGGGTTTTTGTGAGGTGATGCTTGGTTGGTGTAAATTAAATAGTTAGGGGTGCTAAGCTAGAGAAGCAATTAACGAGGTGAAGGCCTTGATTGAAGGTAGCATCTTCAACTCCTTTTGGGGCAATAAACAAAGATATATACAGTATGCCGAATGGTTAAAGTTGTTCCCGGTATTATTATTGTTATTATTTTTTGGTTGTGATAGATTTATTTTCTATGTACTATGTTGTAAATATGTCTTTTTGTCCATTTGTCATTTTTAGTCGCTCCATAATCCGAATGTTGTAACATAGCTGTTGAGCAATTTTTGAGTGAGCCGTTTTTGGTAGCAGGGTTTTATGTTTTAGGTCTTTGTAACATTTATTAGCCCTTTGTCCATGAAAAGTTTATAATGAGAATTAATTTATGTTTTTCATTTTCTGTATATCATCGGCATTTCTATGGGTTTGCATTGATGAAACTTTTACACGCATGTTTAAGTAAATAGCGACAAGGTTCATGTCATGTTCTAACTTCGAAGTTCCTTATGTCTAAAGATGAATTTGACTTCCCATACTTACCCAAATACATTAGAAGCTAAGACTACATTTAACCGTAAAATTGATTATGTATTTGGTAAAAGCTTCAATTGTTAATCGTGCCAACAATTGAAGGTTTTACTAAATGTATAATCAACTTACAAGTAGTCATCATGTGCCAACTTCTATACAGTACTAACAAGGAGCCATTATAAAAACGATTTACGCCTATGATTATGTGAAATAATTTCATGTAAAGCCTGCAAAAAGTGATGCTTTAAAGTTTTCTTGTTAAAGGGTTTTGCTGAAGCACGCAATTTGTAGAGATGCAATTGAATTGAATTTTATACATCGGCTCAAAGCTCGACTTGGAATTGTTTATTTATAATAAGTCGAGACTAAATAATGAAATAGGCTTGCTTAGTAAACGAATCGATTCTAAACAAATTTTGACTCGACTTATTAAGAACTTATTTGTTTATCGATTAAAATAAAAAATTAAATATATATTGTAACTTGGAAGAGTAAGTAAGCATGCTTCCATACATACATGTTAGACAGTGAATTCATGTTAGGTTCACACTCATTTCGTCTCACTTATTTAGTTCCTTATATTATTTTGATCCTTATCTTATTTTGAGATAACCAAAAATTATTTAATTTTTAAAAATAGATATGCAAAAATTTATAAATTTTTTAAATTGCACTCATTTAATATAATTTATATCACTTAATATTTCCAAATTTCATGTCATTTATAAATTATAATAAGAACAAATATGAAAATAACTAATTATGTAAAATAGTTAAACTTATTTATTATGATTATTACAAAAATTTTAATTTTTTGTAGTGAATAATATAAATTGGACAGAGAAAGTATTATACTCGGGCTTTTAAAGTGTTCTATGGCTCAGTTTAACAATTGACGCCCGGTGAATTGACCCGTGCCCTCTAGCAAGCTCACTGAACACGGCAAGCATGAAAGATTCAAACTTTGCTCGTTTAGCCCCACTCGAACCCAAACTTTCCAATTATGAAGCAAACCAAAGCTTGAGATGAACTTGTAGAGCTCACCATGAGCCCAAGCAAAGCCTGAACCGAGCCACACTGAAAGAATAGAGTAGGGACTGATTCTCTCTCACCAAAGCAAATTCAAATACTTTTAACTGAACGGAATTATAGGAAACTCATGCCACCAAAGGTTCATCTCCATAAAAGCAAACCGAATATAACATCTCACAAGGTGTGCATGAAAAGAATGACAAGAAAACAATTTCTTTAATTACGAAATAACCACCATAACAATTCATAGAAACATAAAAGAAGATATCCATAACCCACAAAACAACACCCAAAATGAGTTAAAAAAACACCACAGAAGTTCTCGAGAAAAAACCAAGTTAAAAGGGAAAAAAAAAAAAAAAAAGTAATTCGAGAAAATGAGAGAAACGACAACCCAATATCATCATATATAGGGAACACCTGTTTCCACGACTATAGACATAACATAAAATGGAGCAGATCAACCGATGGTGGCCAAGCACGAATACTCAGTTTGCTCGGCTTTTGAAAACATCGAGGCCCATCTCGGTGGGATCAGTTGCCTGCAATTCTACCTGAATGCCATCAAGTTCCCTCTTGAACCTGTCCTTGGAGCTTGCGTAAATCATCTTGCTTCTCACCTTCGAGGTATCAGGAGACCTTATAAGACACAGAGAGGAAAATAAGGTAACACAAAAAACAAGATACAACCGGTAAAGTTAAATCCCAGATCGGGAATTTTTTTAATTGATATGTTACTTACATGGTGTTCATCCCCTTTCCCTAGTGGATCGTTCCATTGAGAAGTGTATGGGCATTAACAAAAACAATAATAACAACAAACAAACAAAGCCTTATTCCCGGGTTTGCTAATAATGGAACCAAAATAAAGCGTACACATTTTCATAACACAGGAAAATTTCCTCATTTTTGAAAACAAATGGTTAAGAATTGGGAAACTTTGAAAAAATGGGTAAAAAATGCAATAGGAGAATAAAGAGACTTAATGGTATAAAATGAAAAGGGAAAGATTACACTAGGAGTGGAAATGTGTCTCTCCTTTTCTGTGAACTATCACGATGAGTTACGCATCATAAACAATAATAAAATTTTGACAACATGGCAGACTTGCAATTGATGGGAAAATGAAGAGGCTAGATTGCACCAACTGAAAAAGGAGGATTACACTGCCATAGATGCAATAGATCAGCAGAATAAAACATAGTTACACATAACTATAGATAAATTAAGTAGCAAATAATAACTTTAACTAAAATAATCTGTAATTACCAAGCAACGAAGAAAATCCTGCTCTTCGGGACATTTTCCTTGGTGAAAAAGTCGAAATCATAAACAGCATATCGGCACTCATCCGCAGGAAGGCTGGCGGCGAAGTCCTCATAGCTTTTGGCTGGTTCACCAAACTTTTCCACAATAACCTGCTTATCCTCTATCTTGAAAATAATGAAGCGATAGGTCCTTTTGGTCTTAAGTTCTAAAAATTTCAGCTTGCAATCGTCATGCACAGCAATTCCAGATGCTGCATTGGCCTGTAAATTGGGTAAAAAGTTAGATGGTGACTGGTGGTCCCCGTGAAAAAGATTACCCAGATCTTACAATGGCATTTGTAGTTCCTCATCACATTTACTTTGTGCTTAATAAACTTAAAAGCAAAATTTGAAATTTCTTTAACTCAAATTATCCTTTTCATTCATGAATTAATTATTGTACATCCAACATGTAACATAGACACGAGTGAAACGTGACGAGAAATCCTTGGAAAAAAATCAATAAACTATTTGGATTGACTAGCTGAGTTATAATTAGACCCAAAAATTAGACGGCAATAAAACAGTATTGACCAAAAAACTAACCAGCTAATATGTATCGCACAATTTCATCACCCGAAAATTTAGTATATTGTTTCCTTTATTCCCACAGTATGAAAATTTTCCATCCAATACAACATTCTAAAAGAGGCAAGTCTAAATGTATAATGGAAATGCGTAACCGTGATGCATGCCATTTCTAAGGGCAAAAACGTACAGCAAATAAAAAATGTGAATATGAAGTAGTCAAATAGCAATTCAAACAACAGCTCTTAGC
Source organism: Embelia ribes (assembly GCA_001753735.1). Taxonomy (NCBI): domain Eukaryota; kingdom Viridiplantae; phylum Streptophyta; class Magnoliopsida; order Ericales; family Primulaceae; genus Embelia; species Embelia ribes. Next base: position 26,437 of record MKEJ01106510.1, read on the forward strand.
AAATCCATTTTGTGTAATATTGACAATTTCCAATCTAGCATTTAAATAACATAATAAGCCAAAAAACTTTAATTCACACGAGGATAGACCAATAGAACCCAGTTCCTTATAGAAAACGATATATATGTAATGACAAAACTAGACAAATAGTTTTGTGCTCCTATATAAGGAAAAAACACTGCATATGTAGTGTTCGCACTGTTTACATACAAGGTTTTCGGAAAACTTCGTTACTCATTTTTGAAATTCAAAAACCTTCACGTATCCACCCAAAACAACATATCCAAAGCAACAAAAGAAGCTTAAATTTAATCCAATTATTAAGCAATAGAAAGCGAAAATGCATTGAATCCAGTTCTAATCAAGTGTCAATAAAATGATAATCGGTGTATAAATTAAATCAAAATCACAGCATTGAATTAGTACGCCCCAGCAGCATATCCAAATCAACAAAAGAAGCTTAAATCTAATCTAATTAATTAATAAAAAGATCAAATGCAATGAACCCAGTTCTAATCCAGTATCAATGCGACGATAATCGGTGCATACACTTAGATCAAAGTCAACAGCACAAGATCAGTCCACGCCACGCCAGATCTATAGCCTAAGACCAAAATTAACTAGATCTATCCAATTACAACACAATTAACACGAAAATTTACATGATTACAAGCAACTAAACTTCAAACACCACATAGATTATAGATCGAACACCAGAACCCACCAAAAAATCTTTAAAAAAAATTTAAAAAACAAACACATCTAGTATTAAAGATGATAAAAGGAACAAGCTTTGCCGAAAAGAGAGAGAGGGGGAAGAAGTGCTGACCATGATTAAGCCCGGAGGTACACGGAGAGAGAGAGAGAGAGAGAGAGAGAGAGAATCTAGGGCTCCGATGATTGTGTGCAATAGGGAGATATAAAGATAGCTTTCGAATTGGGAATGATATTAGGGTCCATTTTTGCTTCATTTTTGCATTTTTAAAATTTTCCACTTTTTTCTTTTTTGGATTTTTGACCAGAAAATTTAATATGAAATATATTTCTTAATTTTGTATAACTAAAGTTAAATAATATAAAGAGCGTTGAATTTTATGGAGAGGTTTTAGATTTTTAATAATTTTTTTTTATGTGAAAGCCAAAGAAAAAAATAGGTAGGATGCGTTGACAAGTAATACTAATCCAAATGACAATTTTTGCATCCAATGACAAAAATGTAGTGATTTACTGATTTCGAGTTTTCAGTCCACAATAATTATATGCTCAACAAAAGTATAATATTATATATAATTTTAGAAATGTATTATGATACATGTATATACAATTCAATAAAAACCAAACGATAATTATATAATTAATTCACAAGTATAAGAGGTAATATAATCTAGCATTATTTTGAGAATTTTGTATGTATTTGTAAAGTTATTAATGTTTATCCTTTATTATAATGACAAAATTTCTTTGTAATAGCATTGTAAACCGGGATTATTATTATTATTTTAAGTCTGGCTAGTTGAGCATGTGTATAGGGGAAGTATTTATTAACCCATTAAGCTTAAAAAGACAAAATATCATTGAAGCATTTGTGGGATGGATCTTTCTCAATCAATTTTATATAATTAACTATTAGCAAATCGATAAGAAAAAAAAAATGTTTATCGTGCACTAACATAATATTTTTTGTCTATAATTTTGTATTTTGTTATCTGATTAGTTGATCAGGAGTTTCGAAAATTTGATATATATATCTGCATATATCATTACCTTTTTCCTATATCCTCTTAAAAAAATGTCGGTCCCCTTTTCTTCAAACCTTTTTTTTCCCCATGTATTTAGTTTATAAATGTGATTATTGAGCTATCACATTTATAAAGCTACAACATTAATTCAAATATGCATTTTTTTATTCAAAAAGGGGACAACTTGCCACTTTGACAGCCTATACTCAACTCAACCCTTGTCTGTAAAGTATTCTTGTAACAATATTAGCCTCTTCCTATTTTATTTGTAATTGAAAAAATGAATTTGATGTATTAAGTTTAAATTTTTTAATTTATTTAAGTCAATATAGCAAATAAATTTAAGTTAGAAGTTGAACAACTAAATATTATCTAATTTTTAAGCAAAAAATTGATGAGTTAAAACTTATAAATAGCCACCAAATGAGCCCAATGTTGACCAAAATGGCAATGCATATTTTGATTAACCCCTTTTGTTATCAATGGGAAAAGAATTTTAATGGTCATGATAAATATAGGATTACTCTTGTAAAATGAATACTTTTCAAGGTATCAATAATTTAATCTTCTACCATAATTTTGTTTTCATGTGTTTTATACGCAGATAAAATATTATTGTTAGTCTCAACAAGAGAAAAGTCTAAAATTGATTTCCACCATCCATGTTGGACTTGTTTTCAATTTGATTAACAATAAAAACCATAGCAAATGTTTGACCCAAGTACCCAACTCTACTTTAAAATAAACCCATTCGAGTCACTCAATATTTTCATATCCTTTATGTAGTGGGACACAACACTTTATTTGATAACGAGTATTCAAAAGCTTTTTTCAAAAGAATGATATTTCAATAATTGATGTGATTTAAAATTTCTCTATTTGTGACAGATTCAGGAATCGGAAATTACCAGTCATACGAGAGTTAAAGTATATAAAAACTTCATATGAAATATAAGGATGACAATAATTAAAGTTGAACCAAATATCAAAATATTCAAACTTGACTTGAAACGAATTATCACTAGTTGTGCTCGACTTGAGTTTAAGTATAAATATATTATCTAACTTCATTCGGGTAAAGATGTAAAGAATCGAACTTGACTCAATTTTATTTATTTATTTATATTGAGGAATGAAATTATTTATTTGCATTATGTGTACGTATATAATATATATACATATATATATATGTATATATACGTTTGTGTGTGTATCTATTACTCGAGTTACCTGCGAGTCCGAACGAATCAAGTATTTTAATACTCGAATTTGACTCGGACTAGAGTTAAATATAAAAATATACTTGAACTGAACTTGTTTGATACTCGAACGAAGCTCGACCTACTCATTAAAGAGTTTGACTCACGACGTACATATTAAAATATATGATATTAATCCTTACTATTCACATCTAGCTTCGTTCCCCCTTGTGTTGCTACTTATTAGGTATGAAGGATATTACATTATAAGAAAATATAGAGATGTTACACATGCATATATGTATAAATTTTCTATATATATTCATATAAGAGAGATACTAATAATATTGATTTGTTTCTTGACTGTCAGTTGATACACGTATGAAAAAACTAATAAATTACATTAATCCATGCAAACATAAACCCAGTATGTGATGGGCTGGCCCTATCGGATCGAACCCGGAGCCGATAAGTAAACTAGGTTGAACCCTGATAATTGCCCAATCCGAGTATTGATCCATTTAAATAATATCCATCGCCTTAAGAATAAAGTTCCAATAGTACCCATATTTTAATCAAAGCACTAAGGCCTACTTTGGGAATGACAATATTTATTAAAATCCGTTTTTGAAATTACTTTAAAAATTAATTTTAAAATCTGTTATCATCATAATATTCGATAAAAAAAAATTAAAAATGAATATGATAAGTAGTGTGATACTTAGTAAATTAATATTTTTTATTGTGAAAAAACAAATAGGTATATATTGGGAATGTGTAAAATACAATTAAAATTATTTTAGTAATTAATGACAAGAAAACCAGAAATATATTTTAAAATACCTATTGGGTTGCTTCTAAAAGTACAATTGAAAAAATAACAGTTTCGATATTTTACCAAATAATATTGGATACAGTTCACAAGAAAAAAAAAAAAAATAGAACCAACCTAGAAACAATAATCCAAAGTGGCATAATAGTCCTTCGATCACATAATGGTAAATACCAAATAGAACTTATACAAAGATACGGGGACCATATATGTAATTAAACCTGATTATTAGAGGCAGACGAGCACGTTGCCCCGTTTCTCACTCATTCACCATCGCCGATAGACGAATCACAGCCGTTGATCCTTCTCTCTCCGGTGAGTGCCCACTCCATCCCCAATTTTTTTTTTTTTTTAATTTTGCCCATTTTTTTCAATCACAGCCGTTGATCATTCTCTCAAGTACAGTTATATATATGTATCGGTATTAGGGTTTTGTATTTGAATTGGTTCTCTTGCTTCTAACGAGCTTTTGGTTGGAAATTAGGACAGTTTAGGGATGTGTGGTGTTTCATTTCGAGCTTTGTGTGTGTATATACGTGTATGTAAAGATATGTACTTATCCACAGAAGCTTTTATGTTATTTAATTTTCTAAGAATCGTGGGAAAAACAAATGACAAATGATTTTTACCACCAAGATTGAGCTAACATACCTAGAAATTTGATTTGGTTGAATTGTGCATTAAGGGCTTGTTTGGTTATAGCTTTCAAGATTAAGCTTTTCTGCTTGTATGCTTAAAAGATTGACTACATTTGGCTACCAAACTTCTAAGTTGATATGTTTTGCTGTGTTGATCTTAAGAAAAAAAAGGAAGTTTTAAGCTAGATACATATTTTTTTTTTTCATGGATAGAAAAAAAATTATATTTTTTCTTAAAGCTGCTACCCAACAAATCCTAAAGTGGTGATATATGCATATGTAGAGGATCCAAAGCTGTAGGCTGTATTGGGGGATTAGAACACGGTATCATTGGGGGATTAGATGCCAATCCCATCATCTTTGGATTATGTATGGATTAATTGTTGGAATTTGTGCTATTTTTAATTGTATTGTTCTAGTAGTTTGAATTAAATTCAGTGTGAATAGTGGTATAAATTTTGGGAGTTAAAAGGTTAAAGATTGAATTTTTTGTTTGATAAAATATATATGCGAAAATGGACCTACAGTGCCATTATCTAGGCTTTTCGATATTTAACTTTAGTTGAAATTTCAGTGTCAACAATGTGAAATGTGACAGTTATAATTAAGCTTATTTTGTTTATTAATTATAGAAAAATTGCAAATAACTTTTAAAAACATTCCTAAAATTTCTAATTAGATAGCTACTGAAAATAGCCACATAACCTTATACTTAGCTGCTTAAGCACATTTTAAAAAAGTAAAACAAAATATAAAAAAACTAAGGGCATTCGTACCGGTCTTTCCATATTGATGATTGCTTCAATTTAATTTCTCATTAAAGAAATGTTGAGAACTGCTCCACATCAATACTTCTATTCTTTTTAGCCATCAAAAAATTTTCTAGAAATATTATAGTAGATTTCTCAATTGAAAAATTTACTATTCACACTTTCTTTATTAAAAAATATTTTTTTATTTGAATATTTTTATAACAAAAAGATATAAAAAGGTTGATTGTATAAAATAAGATTTGAAATTTTTAGTTAGATGTATGAATTTCTTGTTTGTTAAATGAATTTTTAGAAAATGAGGCATAAAAATTAAATGAGAAAAATGATTTTGTGGGGATTCACCAATAGTCTTTCTAACACGGGATCCTCCATGTTAAATTTGTGGAGAAAAATTTATTTGATTAGTCTTTCTATTTCCAGAAAAATTTATAGCTACAATAATTTTCTTTATTGAATAATGCATTATTCACAATTTTTTAGTAAAAAATAATTTTTTTTGCTCTAGTATAGAACAAATACAACAATACATTGGAGAAATATTTTTTCAGAATTTATTATTTTTATATATTAATATTTTGGATATATAAAAAATGTATTTTAAAAAATTTGGTGTCACCTTTTAAATTTTGCACGAAAAATGAATTTTTAGAAAGAAAAATTTTAAAGACAAATGAGAAATACTACTGCGAATGTTCTGAATGCTTTAAATTTACAAAAGTTTGGTGTGAATGTTTTAAATTTGCAAAAAGTTATATAATTTTTTATAAATCTGGTCCTAATCATTCACAGCAGCATTGGTTATCTTATTTTTAAATCTCAAAAACTTATTTTTCATAAAAAAAATAGAAATGGGTTACATTAATTTTTCAAAAAACTCATTTTTACACCTAAAAAAATATTAATATACAAAATTAATAAATTTGAAATATATATATATATATTTAAATATATTTGTGTATTTATTTTATTTTGATATAAAAAAATTTATTTTTTAATAAAAAAATTATGAATAATAAGTGTGCGCCAATTTATTTCTTAAGGAATTAATATTAGGAATAATCTGCTAAATTTTATCTCCATCTCTTCTCTCTGATTGCGGCGAAGTTCTCTCTCATCGAAACCAGCGGCAGCTTAGCTCTTCTGACTTGATCGTTTTTCACAAAAGGTACTCACACCAGCCTGCATTGTTTAATTTCTAGAATATCATTTCTTTCTCTTACATAAATCTGTATTTTTCTTATTGTCCACTCAGTTTCTCACAACAATTTCTTAAAAATATGGGAATACCTAATCTTAATCTAGACTATAGAGCATTCACACACGGCTTTCTCATTTAAGTTTTAATTCTGACATTACAGAAAATAATTTTTGCAAAAAAATAAAAGTAGTTCAGTTTCAGAGGGACGAATTTTCTATACCATTTATTTTTTAATATATAAATTTGAAAAATTTTTAAAAAATATTTCTCAAATATGTTGTTCTATTTTCTCATTTATGTGGAAAAATAATAGAGAAAGTGTGAATAGTAATTGGAGAAATTACTGTAACAATTTTTAGAAAGTGTTTTGGAATAAAAAGACCGGATTGGACACATTTATGCTTTCTCTTTCTCATTTGAAAATGGGAAATGGAAAGATGGTTGAGAAAAGCTGCTGAGAATGCTCCTCCTATAGTTTTGGTAGAAACAAAAGATTATTTTTTTATGAGATTTTCCAACTCATATCTACTGTTGTGAATATTAGATTTCTTCACTCAGAAATCTATTGTGAATATTGCATTTTATCCTAACAATTTTCGGAAGGCTCATAAACATTGATGTGGAACATTGCTTCTTAAGATTTCTCGAAGAGAGAAATGTAAGATAT
>MKEJ01106519.1:0-12944 GCA_001753735.1 Embelia ribes
TGGGGGTACTCTGTCCAATGCAGGGATTAGTGGTCAGGCCTTCCGGCATGGCCCACAGATCAGCAACGTCTTACGGCTGCAAGTAGTTACAGGTTTGTAATTGTTCTGAAAAAATTTGATTTAATTGATAGCGATAGCCTCACGGTAACATAATTTGTGTAGTACAAACCTGGTTACAAATCTACCATTAGCAAATTCGTGAACTCTGTCATTTAATATGCGTACTCCGTTTTCCAAATCGATAAGGAACTTAATGAAAAATACGCGTATTTTGTCGCATCCCTTGTAAAACACGTATAATTCATGTTTTTCAGCCGTTTTCTCGAATTAAACTTCAAAAAGGTATTTCAAAATTGGAAAATAATATATTTTAGAAATTTTTTTATATGAATTATATGCTATGCCGAATTGTTGGAACATACTTTTGAGTGAAAAATCCTATTAAACCCGTCTGCACCAAACAACAGCTTTTAGCCTTCAGCAAACTTATAAGCATTACTTGTTAGAAGTGAAAAAATATATATTGAATCAACTGATGTCTTCTATTTTCACATTAAATATTTATCATGTCAATATTTTAATTTCAGGAAAAGGAGAGGTTGTAGAATGTTCAGAGAATCAGAATGCAGACCTCTTTCATGGTGTCCTCGGTGGACTCGGTCAGTTTGGCATAATCACACGAGCAAGAATCTCTTTAGAACCAGCGCCGAAAATGGTAAAATGGATAAGGGTTCTGTACTCGGACTTCTCAACATTTGCTAGGGATCAAGAGTACTTGATATCTACAGAGAACCAAGTAGATTACATAGAAGGGTTTGTGCAAATAAACCGGAAGGGTCTACTAGACAACTGGAGAGCACATTTCAACCCACATGATCCAGTCCAAGCTAGCCGATTTGTATCTGATGGAAAGACACTTTTTTGTCTTGAGCTTGGAAAAAATTTCAACCCTGAAAATAATGATTCCGTAAATAAGGTCAGTGACTTGTGTCAATATTAAGGTGTTGTTTATTTAGTTTCTAAAAGTAATTCTCAGTTTAGTTTGAATACATTGACAATGTGCAAGTATACACTAGGGAGTAGTAATTATTAATATAGTAGTAATGATACTTGTATGATAATCATGAACAAAATGTATATAAACTCCTATGTGGGACATTTTGTATGGTTGTCTTTTCCTTCAATACTAGATTAACCCACAAGATGTAGCCATATAAGACTCGGTAAAATCGAGGTGCATAATTGTTGGTACCCAACATTATATAATTTTAGGATTGACTATGATTGAAGTTCATGGTGAGTTGGCAGCTACTAGGTGTTGCAAGTCTAAAATAATGTCCATTGACTTGCTGTCAAAACTAAATTTTTTTAATATTTTGATTTATACGTTACTGAGCATTTAAATATTTAATTTTTGATTGTCAAAAAGGGGGTAAAAAGACGTTAAACTTGCTAGGAGACACTTAAAAGCACATTCTCTTCAAATTTGATGAAAATTCTTTTCTTAAACAAAAGGTTTCAGCTCATTTAACTAACATGAATGTTTTCCCTTACTGCAGGAAATTGAGGATTTATTGTCCCAACTAAGTTACATTTCATCTACACTTTTCACCACTGAAGTAGCATACATAGATTTCTTGAACAGGGTCCACGTGTCGGAGATCAAGCTAAGATCAAAGGGTTTGTGGGAGTTTCCACACCCATGGCTCAATCTCCTTATACCCAAGACCAAAATACACTCATTTGCTAAAGAAGTGTTTGGCAATATCCTTACGGATTCTAGCAAAGGCCCAATCCTTATTTACCCGGTTAATAAACCCAAGTAATATCTCAAAACAAATATTCATTTTTTATCGAGTAACTAAAAAAAAAAACTAATTTTTGTGCCGTTTCAGGTGGGATAATAGAACTTCAGTTGTCATGCCGGATGAAGATATTTTCTATTTGGTTGGGATACTTGCCTCAGCTGTTCCATCATCCGCTGGCACAGATGGTTTAGAACACATTTTACTGCAAAATAAAAGAATTATCGATTTCTGCAAGACTGCAAAAATTGAGGCGAAACAGTATTTGCCTCACTACACGACACAAGAAGAGTGGCAAGTACACTTTGGATCCCGCTGGGATGTGTTCAGACGCAGAAAGTCGGCCTATGACCCCCTAGCAATACTTGCTCCCGGGCACAGGATTTTCCAAAAGGAAATATCCGTTTTGTGAAACAGGGTAACTAAGCGTTTTAGGGTTGTAGTTAGTAGCTTGGAAGAATCGAAATATTTCACCCGCTCAATGTTCATATCATAAAAGTCTGTCAGCTGATCATACATAAAATGACTATCAACCGAAAGCAGGTGGGGAGAGACCACAAGAGGATCCGCACTTGTTTTTTATGATAAACTAAATACAACCTAATGCAAGGAAGATAATTATGAATGTAACCGAGAAGTTGGAGCAACTATTAGAGTACGTTGAAATTGTAAATGAAATGTTTCATGTTTTGGCTACGATATTAAATATTAAGTATACTGGTAAGGTTATGATGCTCGCAAGTACACTATACTGGAAGATGCTTAAAAGCATAAAAAATAACTTGAAGTGATGAATATTATCATCTTCGTGGTATTCTTATAGACCTTGCATCTCAGTTAAGTAATGCCTTGAGAATTTGTATCCGACCAAACACTATGACTTTTCCTGGTAAATTTAGTTGATTTTACGGGTGGTTAGTCTAGAGCCCAGCATTCAGTTTGTAAAGTAAGGTTTCCAAAAACTCTCCTAGCTAAAGAGATATTGAATCGACCTTAAGACATAAGTCAACAGAAGGAGTTGTCAGCTATGTACATCATATAGGAAACGATTAAGAATCCGTGAATATTTAAGAGTAAAAATCTACTTGAAAAGAATTTCATCCTTTTACATTAATATTTACCATTCAGTACGACTAAACACCGGGCAGTGACCAACCATACCTTAGAAACAAACTTACAGTGACAGATCCAGCTATTTCCCTTGTCCTTGATCTTGGTAGCAGTTTTCTCTCTCCTCTGTCAATCTCGGTACACAAAACTATTGCCAATGAAATCTCAGCTTCACATTTAGGCCGACTTCTCTGAGGAAGTGAAGGATTTTTCTCCATAGGGATTGCAACTTCACCGCCATCTTGATTTTCCTCCATTACTGCTTGATTAACTGCGACCAGATGCAAATATTTAAAGGCCCAATCAGATAATCATTCCCCAGATATTAACAAAACATTAATGAAAAATCCTGCTACTGCTTTGATAATGATCAAACAAAAACAATGGAATTTTTCGATACATCGTATCACCAATCAACCATGCATAAGGAAGTTGCTTGAGTAGTAGTTAAGAAATTCTAACGCAGCTCATGCAAATAAAGCAAAATAAAAACTTATTAACACGGTACAAGCACACTCCGCATTTAATGATCTCCACCCTTAGCCTCCCAATTAACTAATCTAACTCTACAATCTGCTGTTATTAAAAAAGTAAAAACTTCAGTGTAACTCCAATACAACGAGCCAATTATTGTATAAGCAGTTAAAGCACTACTTGGCAAGTCAGAGACCTTTCTTCAGATGATGAAATGGTGCTACATAGGAAACATTTCTCTCCCGGACGCTGGGATACTTCACTAGGTACATTTTTGTCATTAACTTTTATGTCACAAATTGACAAATAGGGAGCAGCTTTAAGCACGTAGATTCGGATTCAATCTTCAGGATTTCTAATGTTAAATGTCATTACCCATATCTAGCATAATGACTTCACAAAGCTATTACTGTTACTGAATTTGTTGATTCATGTTCCAATTATTTCTCGGAATATACCGAGTATTGAGTGGACTTTACACAATCTTTGTATTCTTTTAATTTGAGCGGAGATTTCACTCCAAATAATGCTAAAATTAAAACTTCTGCATAAAAATATACAAAAAGTGACGCTATAGTCACATAACAAGAGTGATGGACCCCTTTGCTTTCTTGTCGCCCATTGCAACATTGACACATAAATTTTGTAAAAACTTGTACAACAAAAATTTGTTCATGAATCATATTTCATTCCCTAAACACTTTTTGAAGGGCAGAAGTTCAAATTGAATATCGGATCTTCCTAGAATTACCAAACGTAGTTTGTTTTTCCTTTCGGCCCATAAATCAGAGCGTTTGGCACAAACGATGAATGCATTTCTTCGAACACCTAGAGAGCTACTACAAGACTCAATAGAACCCCTCATAGTTCGTCAACAAATCATAACTTAGAAACAGACAACCTAGTCGGCTACTACAAGAATTCATATAACAAAAACAAAGGTCAATTCGAAAACATACATTGAAATTGATATAGAGAAAATCAAATATAATTACGCGAACAAAACCCACATAAAGCTACAATAATCGGATAGAAAAAAGAATGTATCAAGCTTATGAGCGATTGTAATCAAAGTGAAGACGGTGTCGGCAAAGAGAGAGAGGGGGCAGCGCCGAGTGAGAAGACGTGGGTGCTCGGTCCCACCAGAGACGAGCCCCGGCGGCCGGAGAAGAAGGATTAAAATGGAAATTGGCGCGAATGGGGAGTTGTAGAAGACGATGTTTGCCATAAAACTTCTCTCTCTCTCTCTCTCTCGCTCGCTCGCTCCCTCTCTCCCCTGTGCGCGCGCGCTCTAATTTGGTAGTTTGTTATGCACTTAACCATTATGTTCAGTTTAAAAAGGAAAATTCCATTCAAATATATATATATATATTATTTTTATTTTTATAGTTTTAAAAAAATAAGAAGGCATTTATTAATTTATTTTTAATTTTATTCATGCAATTTGAATTAAATTTCAAACCACTACATAGAGTTCAAATATTTATTGATGGGTATTTGAGAAAAATGGATCATTGTTAAATTTGAGACCATTAAATAATCTCTTTAATTATTATGTATTAACCTTTTAAGATACTTATTTTCAAACAGAGGAGGAAAATTTTTATATTAAATTTTAAGCTAAAGAATTTTCATTGGTTATTTTCATTTAGTGTCTAAACTTGTAAATATTTCTTTTGCAAAATCTAGAATTCTAGAAAAATCTCGTACTGATCATTCTCAATAATTTCTTCAATAATATCTGGATAATTTTACATTATACACAAAAATGTATCTCTAATGAATATATGTATGTTATAAAGTAGGTTTTCATAATTTTGGTGAAAAAATAGTATTTTATTAGATAAAATTGGTAATAGCAAGTTTTCTACCTCGTTGTAACATTACTCACGAGATTCTAAACAGTAAGATTGGTGTTGAACAATTTTTGTATTAATTTTAAAAAAAAAATAAAAGAGAAAAATTAATGGAATATAAAAAAAAGTAGTGCTATTGCTTTTACATTTCTCGCCCTATATTCATTACATTTAGAAAATGATTCGATAACATAGTTTACATAAATTCCGATAATATAGAAAGTGGCATTTCACTACTATTGTGGTTGTGAGAAGTCAATGGAGAGTATTTTTTTTTTAATAGATAAAAATTATCATTGGATATATCGGGATCAAAATTTATACCACATAAATATATGAGTCATATAAACACAAAATCATAATAAAAAATAAAAAATTGAATTATGGAAAAGAAAGTGACATCAACTTATGAAAATCAACATGTAAAAGTTTTGATCATTAACAAAAAAGGATGAGAAAGTTAATGGGCAATAAAGAAAGAAATGATAATAAATCGCCATAATGATTTGAATGAGAGGGAGAAAAGACCGGGTGGTGATAAATATTTTAAAATTCTATATATTAAACAAAATCATTAAAAATCTAATTTCTCTCCATTTAAAACTTATAAAAATTTCTACAAAAATTCCTACAAAAATTCAATGAAATTAAATCCAAATCACAATTTCCAATTCCAATCCATCAAAATTTCAAAACCATACTAAAAAAAAATCAAAAATTCAATAATTTATAATATTATCCTTATCAGATTTTTAAAATATATTTTACTTAATTGTAATAATTTTAATAAATAGGGATATTTTTTATATAAAAAAATTGATGCAAGTTCATCAGCCCTCCGCCTTTATTAATAAAGATTTTATTTTTCATTATGAAACAATATACTTAAAATAAGAAAAATCAATAAGAAGAAATATTTTATCCTCATAAAATTTGAAGTAACATGAAAATATAACATGGAATCGAAACTGAATAAAAAGTTTCAGTGGATCTATTACAAGAAAATATTCAATAGAATTTAACATGAAAGATAATTCAACCTTGTAATTTGGAATTTAAGAGTGAGAAAATTCGATTAAATGTACGAAATGATATCAGTGACATAAGAGATCAAGAACAACTATTATTTTTCTATTACTTTATAGCAGGCAATTAGAAGTAAAATTTCCAAAAAACAAAGAAAAAAATTAGAAGTAAAAATATTTATTACAACTTTGAGTTATTGAAAGTACATAAAAAGCTTATTCTCTCTCTATATATATATAATCAATGCGTGTATTGTACACGATTTAGTTTATGTGTGTATGTATCGCTTGAATGTTTTTAACTCTTTGTCATCCGGAAGCTGTCCCCTGTCTCTTTCGTATCTGCAATCACGTACTACAAAAATAATAAATAGGGTTAGAATTTCATGATATACACCATCAATGTGTTCAAATTTAATTCAGTTATTCAAACTGCGAATAGCTAAAATTTTTTTAAATTTTCACTTGCAAGATTATCTATCTATTAAATACGAATTTAATACGTGCTTCTTGAACTCGATATATGAGAAGCTTTGCTTTTTAATTAAAGCTATGTTTTACTAACAATTATGGCTTCAAGACTCCATTGGCTAATTAACTATGCGTACTAGATAATGGCGATATCGCAATCATATTTTTGTCCGCGATCTAACATTCAGGATTCGATAAGAGCCTAGTCATTCTGAAGCTAACTGAATGGAAAGGCTCTTCTTCTGTTCCACGAATCTAAGAATTTACCAATCACTTTGTTTTGTTCAGATGTTCGTCTTGTTCCGATGATGACGATGATGGCCACAAAAAATATTTAAATTTTTTTTTAATATGATACTAACCTCGAACGTCAAATCTTGCTTTGTAACATGGACTCGAACATATCCAAACTCAGAAATCCTCACTAAGCTCCAGCTATCACCCTGAAAATAGAGAAAACCCACACCTCAGTTTTACTATTATATTCTCTCGTTTACGAAAACAATGATCGGACCAAAGAATCTCAAGGTCGTTGCGCAGAACCAAACTAACACAAATTTGGGTTAATAATTGCACTTCATTATAGTGGCCTACTTTTCATTTAAAGAGACAAAGATTGACTTTGATATAGCTTTTTAAGAACTACTTGTCTTCTTCACCCTACACACTCACGCAAAAAAAAAAAAAGGGGTGGTTTTCGTTAATAGAAAGAAGGCAACACAAGTTTTTGCTTTTCATTCAGTGCTTCTAAAAGCACCTTGGCGTTGATTTTAAAAGTTTGAGTCCCCATTGTGTCATTAGTGACAAGAATACTAAATATTAGTTACATTCCCCACATAAATCAGTTTTTTTTCCCTTAAAAATATCAGTTAGTATTTTTTATCAAACAACATACCACTTCTTAGAACAACTGTTAAAATTTATTTCTCAAACAATATTATGTTACCCGTTTCTGCAATTCAACTTTCGAAAGCAGTTACAAAAAAATGGATTTTTAAAATCAACATGATTACCAAACTAAGATAGTAGCATCACATTACACTCCAAGACGAATTTTGCTCCATAATACCTCTTATCATCAGGAGCTTTATTGACAAAACAGTTTCTCACCAACTTTTTTTATTTCCTTGTGGTTACAATGATGTTTTCTGACCAGATTTTACCGTATGTATGAATTACGTAGAATTTACTTACGGTAGCTGGGGACTTGTCCAAAGTGAAACCAGCCATTCCAATAACAGCATGAACCGGGGCACTATAGTTGCTATTGTCATATGTATCTATTCCATTTTCGTCTTTCTTAGGCATGGCTTTGCATTTCTTTTGGTATACTGCACAAGTTCTCTCGTAGTTGTGGACATGACCAAATATCGCCAAATCGACCTGCAGTTCCATGTTTTAGAAGAAAAATGCGATGGTCATTAATCAAAGTGGTAACTTTTTAGAAGACCGTCCGATAAATTGCTAGGAAAATTTACTGCGTCTGAGCCAATAATTACCTTGTTGGCAAGAAGTAATGGCTCCACAGATTGAACAAACTTGCCATCAACATTTGGAAGAATCCCACCATTTGAAGAGTACATTGGCCTATGCCTGCAATTCAAGGATTTATGTAATATACTCAGAATCAAAATCTCCGAAGAACAATGAGATACGTACAAAAGATCATGTATAGAAAAAAAAATTGTACAAACACGTGTCTGCTCAAATTCCATGAGTTCATGTTTTCCTTATAACGACACCAAAACACAAGATATTGCCACATGAGAATGGTACACTTTCGTCATATGATTGTCGGTACGTGACCATTTTCCATCTTGGAAGCCCTAACTGTGAATTGAAAAAGCACACTATAGGGTGTGTTATTTGGTAAATGTCACTTACCCGGCAAAAATTAACCAAGGAGTTCTTGATCGATCAACTGAAGCCAAGTCCTTGCTTATCCAGTTATACTGTCATCATGTACATCAACCCATGGTTTGAGAATATGGTATTTCAAGTTTTAAAATATAAGAAACCAAAAAATAAATGTTGAAAAGGAAGAGAAGTTTCAGCTAAAAAGTTCTACTACATTTTAGTTACCTGTTCCGAGTTCTGTGACCAATCATGCTCCGTTGAAATTACAGTGAAATGTACACTCCCTTGTTCGATAGAGTACCATGGCTTATCCTTTGCAGGGGTTGGCATCGGAAAATAAGTCTCGTACGCGACACCACATTCTCCACCCGAGTCGGGAGTAACATACACTGATCCAGAGTCTATATAATCCCTACAATCAGTATAAGCCAGAATAAAAATTATTAGAAAGAGGGATTTTTATATTTTAAAAGAGAATTAAATTATGTATTTTGTAATTTATTTACCTCTCATGGTTTCCAATTGCTGTCATGTACGGGACTTTCGAAGCCACGGGGTTAATTTGCTGGAGAAAAAAGTCCCACTCCACTAAAAACCCTGTGGCATAGCTTATGTCCCCTATGTGAAAGACCGAATCTACATTCCCCGCCGCTACTTCATCAGCTATGGCTTCGATCACAGACAACGACCCCGGCTATAGATTTTGAAAAGAGAAGAGGCCTTGTTAATAATAAAATAATTTTAAACAAAACGATGTGTCTATTTGTCCTACATTGATGGATAAAACTTGAAGTTTATAGGGATATATCTCATACAATACTTATAAGGTGCTTACGATCTACAATATATTGACCGTGTGTACTTGATTTACTTCTGAAGTGGTAAATATGTTTATGTGATATATATATATATATATATCTTACTTGAATGTAATGTTCCACAGAAGCATCTCGGGGAGCCTTTCCCATGTCTCCATAAGCAACAAACTTGAGTTCATCTGATCCCCCGGTAGGTGGGGTTTTGAATTGAGTTTGATCACTCCAACCAACAGAATCACTGCATGGTACACAAAAGGGCATTTTATCATACACAAAGATAATAACTAATTCTTGATTCAATTATCAATAGCTTCAAGTTTATTTGAAAAATAATGTTAAATAGGTCTGTTTGGTCATGGGGGCTAAAATCACAAATTCATGAGCCTAACAGCTTTGGTTGAAGAATTTCCACATAATGCGACATGTTTTCACCTAAGATCCTGAAATTTGACTCAAACTGGACAAGAAAGCATAAATTTGGCCTGCTGGTAACAATATTAGGGGCATCGTCACCTTTGCAACAGTTTTGAGCACCATTGGATCTCATAACAAAGAGATCTAACTTCTGATCTGACAATTCAAGATTGTTGTCACGGTCTAGTACCAAATATTATGGTCACACCTCGTGAATAAAACTGAGACACAGAGACGAAATTACTGAGGCTAGAGGGAAAAAAGAATAACTAAGAATTTGTTCTTTCTAATTTTTCCCCGCAAATATTTTTTTTTCAAAGATGAAAGTTAGCTCACCTTCCATATGTGTAAGTATAGGTGGTAGTTGGCTCGAGTCCAGTCATGACTGCTGAATGAATGTAGCCTGGGTCATGCCACCCAAAGTCTTTTGCTGGACTTGGCACTGCTGAACCTAATTTTCAATTACCCGCAAATTAAACAACAATAACAGCAATTAGGCTTAAACAATAGGAAATACTAAATGTGCAAGTCAAACAAAATAAGGGAAACAGGAGGAAACATAATGGATGTCATTATTGAGGTTCACTTAGCACATTAAGAAACAGAAAAACAAATAATCTCGACATCTTAACTTGTCATTAGTGCGTACATGTTAGTAATTAGTACTCAATATTAATTATAATTGCATATCGAATTGCAACATATGCAAAAACACGACAATCGACACCCTGATAACGGAACCATCCTAATCCTTAACAAAGTGAAAACTTATACTTAATTGTGCATCAATGATAAGTAGGGTACCCAAATTTGCAGATTCTTTAAGGGACCTTAGGGTATCAATGTGTGATGGTAACTCTGAGAAACTAAATTATACTTAAAGATCGATTGAGTTTAATAGTAAATTTTTCTCAATCAGCACACAAACCACCAAAAAGGAAGAAAAGAAAAATAAATTTATAGTTGAGCAAAATGTTGTACTTACTGCACATGTCTTGTTGAGAAAATGAAGTAACTTGTGATGTTTGTGACTCGCCATTTCCGTATTGAACTTGTTGAGGCATGTTATCCCCACTCACCCATGTTACTCTCATCTGCACCCATTTACTAACATCATCAATAACATTGCAGAATCTAATTCCAAAAAATAAATGAAAAGATAAAAAGCGAAAAAGAAGAAGGTGCTTGCAGGTCTTACATATTTACATTTAAGGTCACCATGAAAAAGTTGGAAAAATCAAAACTAGAATCAATTTGTATATGTTTTCCTGCTT
Organism: Embelia ribes; assembly: GCA_001753735.1. NCBI lineage: Eukaryota > Viridiplantae > Streptophyta > Magnoliopsida > Ericales > Primulaceae > Embelia > Embelia ribes. The sequence goes on from MKEJ01106519.1 coordinate 11,105, forward strand.
CATATTTACCAGCAATATTCTGTTTTGAATTTGTTGAGGAACGGCTGAAAGGGATCAAAATTAACTGAGAAGTAATAATTTGAACTTGAAGCACAAGGTTGAGGATTTTCTTCAAACATTTGGTGGGCATGGTAGCATATCACTATCCAATAGCTGGACCATATACTCATATACTATACAGGACTTCCAAGATTTCAAAACTTAATTTTTGGAAAGTTTGTACAAGTTTACAAAATACAAGAATAAAAATTAGTTTGAAAGTTATCAAAACAAAAACAAACATAATTAATGACCATTTTGTTTCTTTTTAACAATTAACATTCACAAAGCACAACAAACATAATTAATGACCATTTTGTTTCTTTTTAATAATTAACATTCACAAAGCACATAAGTGACAAAAAGTTAAGAATTGCCATCTAGAGAGAAGGAAAAATTTTGATGGGGGCAAAAAATAAGAAAGAGGCCATAAATGATAAAGTAGTAATAGTTTTACTAAAAAAATAGTTAATAAATATGAATAAATTCATAAACACCCTCATTTATTTAAACCTAAAATTGAATGCTTTATGGGGATCTGCAAATGCTTAATTTTTTTGGGAATTGAAGAGTACCAAATACACTGATGAAATATTTCTCTAGAATTTAGTCTCTCAAAATGTATATAATTTAGATACACATTTAGAAGCAATGGTGTTAGTGTCTAACATAATGACCTACACTCCACCGCAAAGTTACCATTACGAAGTCGTTGCTGTTGGCATAATAATTTCTTAACATAAATTATAGAATATGTTGAATACAATTATCAGAATAAAAGGTAAAATACAAAGTAAATTAAATGAATATGTTGAATTTTGTATATTAATGATATCAGATGATGCCACAGTATGACCGTGTATCCTTAAACTCAAATTTGCCCCCCACTAATTTGCTTTTGCCCTACACCAGTAATGAGTTCCCAAGGTACAACGTCTGCTCTCACAACTTGAAGTAAGCTACAATTGAGGCGTCTTATCGAACTTTTGATGGTGCAATACTCTCTTTCCTTATATGATTATGAATAAGTGTGTTGTTGTAAGTGCTATGCAGTTGCTATGTTTAAAATGGTTGAAAACTAGCCTTTTAATAGCCATAAAAAATGGGTATTTCAGCCTTAATGCCACCATCATGGGTCCAGCACTTGAGAATAATCTAAACCAGTCACCAGCAATTGTTGAGTAAACTCAAAACCACTCAATAGTAGTGGTTGAGTGTAGGGTCTTTTAGAAGCTTTGAACTTGTTTGTCAAGTTTTAAAACTTTTGGGTCTTTTCAATAATTTTTCATAAGTATTTAATTAAAAAAAATTAAATACTCGGTTCGAACCACACATGCGCACCCAACCCGAGCCATAAACTTAGACCTCTGATCCGGTCCTGGAATCGAATAAGGACAACGACACGCCTAACGCGTCATGCGCAACCAGTTACCAAGCTCAAGCCCCGAGCATCAACCCCGTACTGGACGGACTACGCATGTGTGTGGTACTTCTACTTTCATATGTTTGAGTCACACCAGGTTATACCAACTAGATACCACACTAGATTATATCTCTAGTTGCACATGCTATGTATTTATACATGAAAAAATCATTTCCTTGGTTAATCAATATGAGACAATTCTCACTTTTGAGTTAACTCAATTTTCAATCATTTTTCTATCCCTTACTTTGAAGCCAATTATCATTCACACCATTTAATGATTTTTGATGATGTAGTATACCATTTCGAAACTCATATCACAAGCTTTAAATACCACTTAAGAATGGAAGAAAAATATTATGTATAATCCATATAAAA
>MKEJ01106527.1:0-13326 GCA_001753735.1 Embelia ribes
GCACATCCAGGGTTTGTGTCCTATAGCGGTTTGTCATCGATGTGGCTGTAGGGGTTACATGCATCTATTGTGCCCCAAAAGGATCTCCTACTCTGTATGAGGACTGAAGTATGCCATTATTTTTTATTTGGCATCCTTTTTATACGTGGTTGTGTTAGAGTTTTTATCATGCATTTTGATATATACATGGATAGATTTTATTTGTAATATATTTTATTCGTAATGTATATATATATGTTCATGATATAGCATCTGGTGTATCATGTTTTTATAGTGGAGTTCGGAGATATAGTTGGAGGTATTTCTCGTGGTTATCTACATTATACGTAGTATCATAGATTTCATATACGTATGGCAGAGCCATTCTATTTAATCTATCTTTGACGGACGAGGCAAAGGTACCATGTTCTCACTATTTTTGTTGGAGTATCATATCATTTCATTGGACTTATTACCAGGGATTGCTACTATATCTGATCAATAGAGGGATGTGAAATCCTTGTTTGATATTATCTGTGGCAAGATTGGTCGGAAGATAATTGTGACCCTTTGAATGTTGCGCAACATTCATTAATTTAAGGAATTGTATCTTCTTACCGAGTCTTGACCAAATTATCACCTTTTCATCATTTTGCAAATTTTTTGATTCTGAAGTCATATTGTTTTGAAGTTCAAAGATTCAATAATTTCAAGGTGGATTCTTATCATACCATTCTAGTGGTTTTCCATTGCGGTGATTTCTAAATTTCAAGGATGAAATTTTCTAAGGAGGGGAGAATGTAATGCCCCAGAAAATTTCGGATAAATTTTTTGCATTTTAATAATATTATATACCGTTATACAATATTATTATTACGAATTATTTGATGTGATAGTAGCATAGTAGGTGCGGAATTTATGGGGATGTGTGGAGGTGTGGTTAGTTAAAATTGTTTTTGGCCAGTAGTGTGCCATTACACCAAGTATGGTGTAACGGTACAACAAGTATGGTGTAACGGTATATTAGGAGTGTTGTAACATTACACAAATGCTCTATAGACTATCTGAAATTCGTCACATAAGTTGGTGTAACGGTAGACGAGAAGTGGTATAACGGTACATGGTGTAACGGTACACCAGGAGTGGTGTAACGTTACATCAAAGGGAAAATATACACTAGGGGTCGGCACACCGAGTGGTGTAATAGCATACCCAGTCTCAACAAAGGGGTTGGTGTAACGGTATACCAATCTTGGTGTACCGGTACTCCCAGGTCAGAAGTGAAAAATGTGGGGCCCGCGACTATATGTAGATATAATACACTCTCTCTCCCATTTTCCCCAATTGGGAAAGAAAGAGAGAGAGAAAGAGGAAGAAAACAAAAAAGAGCATGTAAAAGGGGAAAGTTTTAAATACACTAACGATACCCATAGTTTTTATCCAAAATTCTGCCTGCTCCTTATATAGCATTCGCACTAGGTTGTTTTTTATTGAATTTCTAAAATGGAATTTGTGAAAAGCCATTTCTCCTATAGAATATAAATTAATCATATTTAGTCTTTCTAAAGAATTTTTTTTTATACATTTACCTTAGTACTATTTAAATGTAAATAAATTTATGATACATGTCTCAAATATGTGAGCGTGTTTTTATTTTGGCCGATTTTTTTTCTCTAAATAAAAAATGAATATAGTGATTACTCATTGGAAAACGATAATTTAGCAATTTCTAGAAAATTAGAATAGAAAGATTGGACTTGACAAATTTCTTGTTAGAGAAAGAAGGTTTAGAAAGGTCGGTGTGAATACTTTAATACTCCCTGAATTTTTTGAACAAGTAAATTTTTGGTCCTTATTAAATGATTACTACAGAATTATTTAGGGATAAACTAGTCTTTTGGAAATGATTAATGTCAATATTGTCTTCTATACTTTGAAAACCTTAAGAGTTTTGAATTTGATAAATAATTATAGAACGGTCACCATTTAAAAGTTTGAGTATCACTATTATTGCAATTATAATTATGGGGACCAAATAAAGTTTTGTTTAAACTATGAGGACCATTAGTTTAGTTCAACCAAAAATATACCCTCCCACCCTTTAAATTCTCACATCCCCCCTTGCCCTCGAAACCTATCTCTCAATTAATTATTCTCTGTTTCTAAAACCTTATAAATCTAAACCAATTTGGGGATTTTGTCAAATCATAACCAATCCCAAATCTGCTCAATACCCACTTCAATTCCCCCAAAAGGGTATCCAAATCTGTAATTTTTCTCCAAAAATGGCGGATGATGGAGGACAAAATGGTAAAATCCCCCTCCCAAATTTCCAATTATCAGTTAAGCTCAAGTATGTGAAATTGGGCTATCATTACATGATCACACATGCTATGTATCTATTGCTTGTACCGCTCCTCTGCATCACCACCATTCATCTCTCGACCCTCACAATCAAAGATTTTACCTATCTATGGGATCATTTAAGATTCAATCTCGTGACAGTTGTTGTTTGCTCCACCCTAATGGTCTTTTTAGCAACCCTCTATTTTACGAGCCGGCCGAAAAAAATCTACTTGGTCGATTTCTCTTGTTTCAAGCCTGATCCTGAGTACAAGTGCTCGAGGGAAGTGTTCATGAGGAAATCGATCGCGAATGGTACTTTTACGGAGGAGAATTTGGAGTTCCAAAAGAAGATATTGGAGAGGTCGGGGCTTGGGCAGGACACCTATTTCCCACCCGCTCTCATGCGTGACCCACCGGTCCCGAGTATGGCGGAGGCTAGGAAAGAGGCCGAATTGGTTATGTTCGGGGCGATTGACGAGCTGCTGGTGAAAACGGGGGTGAAGGCGAAGGATATCGCGATTTTGATAGTGAATTGTAGCTTGTTTAATCCGACTCCATCGCTTTCGGCCATGGTGGTGAATCACTACAAGCTTAGGGGGAATATATTGAGCTATAACCTTGGTGGGATGGGGTGTAGTGCTGGGCTTATTTCTATTGATCTTGCCAAGCAGCTCTTGCAGGTATTACTTGCTGTATTTTTTCATTTGAAATTAGTTTTCTGGCTTAGTATAGATTTCCATACATAAACAAAAACATTATGCATGTGCAGTTGCTATATTATATAACTTTTGAAGCCTAGAATAAAGAATATAATAAATAAAAAGATAAAAAGAGTTTTAAACTATTGAAAAAAATAATAAGAAAAAAGGAGACTATGGATATTTTTAAAATTTTGAATCTAGTAGAATGATTCAAATTTTAGTAAAGGAAAACTGAATAATACTACAATAAAGCTTTTGGTTAGTGTGTTTTGATGGCCTCATGTTTACATTTAACAACTTGGGAAATGGTGATCCAATATTATGTGTTTGTTTTCTAGAAATAGGAATGTGCTTAAACTTGAAATGTAAACATTTAATGCTTTGAGTCCAACTATATGAAAGTTTGTTGATTTATTGTCAAATTAGGCAGATAAAATTGGGCTTACAACATGAATAGCATGGTACCTTGTGAGGGGTCATCCATCACTATCTCATTACAAGGGCAATAATTGAACTTTTTTCACAAATTAAACAACTCAATTTTAAACATATGTTGATAATATATGTTCAAGATATGAAAGTAAATTAGAAAAGTTTATTTTTTTGGGAAATTCTAATGATTTTCCTTACATGTAATAGGTGCACCCTAACTCCTATGCATTGGTTGTAAGTATGGAAAATATTACCTTAAATTGGTATTGGGGCAACAACCGGTCCATGCTCGTATCCAATTGCCTATTCCGTGCGGGCGGGGCTGCTATTCTCCTATCCAACCAATCGTCTGATCGTCGCCGTTCAAAGTATCAGTTGATCCACACCGTTCGTACCCACAAGGGCGCAGACGACAAATGCTACAGTTGTGTTTTCCAGGAAGAGGACGACACCAGAAGGGTAGGTGTCGCCCTCTCCAAAGACCTAATGACAGTGGCTGGAGAAGCTTTGAAAACGAACATAACGACTCTAGGACCACTAGTCCTCCCCATGTCCGAACAACTTCTCTTTTTTGTAACCCTAGTGGCGAAAAAGGTATTCAAGATGAAAATCAAGCCTTATATACCCGATTTCAAGCTCGCTTTTGAGCATTTCTGTATTCACGCTGGCGGGCGAGCAGTGCTGGACGAGCTGGAGAAGAACCTCGAGCTCAGCGACTGGCATATGGAGCCTTCTAGAATGACTCTATATAGATTTGGAAACACTTCTAGTAGCTCGTTGTGGTACGAGTTGGCATATTCGGAGGCCAAGGGGAGGGTTCGTAAGGGGGACCGAACATGGCAAATCGCATTTGGTTCAGGCTTTAAATGTAATAGCGCGGTTTGGAGGGCTCTAAAGACGATTAATCCGGCTAAGGAAAAGAACCCATGGGTGGATGAGATTCATGATTTCCCTGTTCATGTGCCTAAGGTGGAAAAAGTTATTTCTTGACTGTTTTCGAAAAAAAATATATATATTTTTTTACTTATTATAATGGTTATACTTTATTTGTACGTTTAGAAAAAGGTTCTTGTTGTCCAAGGGGGGCATAGTGACAAATTATCAATTTCCTCTTGTTTTCTTATTTTTCTGTAATTGCTTGACGAAACATATGTTGTTATTAATATCACATACGAGAAGTGTTGCTTTATGGATAAATTGTCTTCTTATCCAAAACAATATTTGCCTTCTTTTCCTTTCCTTTTTCCTACGTGTTTTTTATTAGCTTGTGACATACTAAAATGTGATATATATGTATATATATATATAATTTTTCCACAATGATATGGTTTTATCAAATTTCAAAATAGTAAATAAACTATGGAAAAATGTAAAACCGCGGAATGTACCAGAAAATAATCTCCCGTGCTTCTTTGGACAGAAATACCACATTTCGCATTAAGAAATAATTGCGTCAATATAACTCGAAAACATCAATATTCCTTGCCAAATATTATTATTAATTGTTTCTTTTGGCTAAAAAACGATGTGCATCACAGTTTTTATCTAAAAAATTGGAAATTTTACTATAGATGGATTTTTTTTTGAGTTCATATTTCGGAATTGGATTTTTTTTTTTCTTTTAAAAGCTGAAGAAACACAAAACATTTTACAATACTCCCTTCCTTTCTGAATAATAATTCTTTACTAATTATTTGACGATTTTAAAAAACTAAAATGCATTCATTACTTTTTTTTTTTCAATTTTGCCCCTGTCAGCTCTACTAAAATTCAACCATGCAAGTAATAAAGATAAGTCGAGTAAATTTGACGATTATTTTTTATTATCTTTGAGTATATTTAATGATTTCATTAACTTTTTTTCATTAATCTTTTAAACTACTACTCTTATCCAAAACAGAGAGTAATTAATAGCCAGGTCGGCATTTCCAGAAAGTGTGATTTTCAGTGCTCCTCGAGGGGACCATATATTAACCATAATTCTATTGTAGCTCGTCATTTTACTTTTGTCACTATATCATTATTGGTATATTTTTATTTTATGTTATTAATGTCATTGGCACTACAATAATAAAATTGGATTTAAGTTTTCTATTGGCATTACACTAATTATTTCTAGCACTACACTCCATCTCCTTCCTCTAAACCCTAATTTCTTCAATCAAAATATTCTCTCTCTAATAAATATATTTTATACTATTTGGAATACTTTGGGAAATATTTTGATACTAAATGGGCTCATCACTAGAAGATAATAAATTTTTTTCTCAATCTTCATATTCAAAGATATGTTATTCAATAAAACTAATATACATACATATATATATACACACACACAAAACTTAAAATTTGCTCAATAGTCAAAAGGAAATATTTAATTTTATATCTGAATTAGTTGATTAGATACAAATTATTTGATACCCTCTAGTAATTGCCTAATACATATAATGAAAGATTCAAATTTTTTTTATATGTGTTGGGTGATAGATATATAATTGATTGATTTTCATGAGAGAATTTTGGAATATATTTATTTATTTAATTGCTTTATAAAATGGTGTTAAAAGTATGAGTGATAAGTATTCATGGTATTAAATATTTTAAAATATTATGAACAATATTTTAAAGTATTTTGACGTTGCCATAAAGACGAATGTTCGCTTATTTTGGAAATTGATTTCAACTTTGTGAAACTGGTTTGCTTTGTTAATTTAACAGTTTTTTGAATTTTAAATTTTTTTTATTTGTAGCATACTTTTATTAATGTTATATATTTTAAAAAATGAATTATGTGAGACGCTAATAGTTATCAAGTATGATGTTAATAGTAATTTGAATTAAAAATTAAATATAGTGTTAAAAGTAAAATAATGAGTACCAATAGAATTATTTTATATTAAATACAAACTATTTACTAATGAATATAATAGCATGTATTGATCGAGTAATAATATTTATACAAATTATATATAATAATTATTTATATCACTTTGAATTGTATTTTTCATCATTAGCTATATCGTCATATAATCTTTTTCTTCTGCAATAATATGATAATCTAACTAATTATAAAATATATAATTCAAATTGATACAAATATTGAATATAAATAATTGAATGAATATATCAAATTAGCTGTTATTTTTCAGATTGGTGAACAAAATCAAAGCAAGTTGAGCAAAATAGGTGTAGACAGTTGTCAGCTTTCCCAACACTTAATTGCTCTGGACTTAATTTATTTTTCGAAGTTAGTCATATGTATGTTAGCTGTCTATAGTTACAAAACACTCAATAAAATATTGTTATTTTCATCGCGTTGAGGACAAAGTATTACCGACTTCGTTCCTTAATACTTACTCTCTTTGTTACATTTTAATAAATTTATATTTTTTAATTCATCCCAATATATAATTTATTTTTTATTTATTAAAAAATTATTTTACTAAAATACTCTTGCTTGTTGTCATTAATTATTCCATTCATTATAAGTTGTGCGAAATAGTAGCAATTAATTAAGGGGTATTATAGAAAATAGAGTAAAAATATTTTGGGTTTCAACAACATTAATCGATTTTTTTTAATACTTGTGAAAAAATAATTGAGACTATTAAAATAGAACGGAGAGAGTATTATTCTAAAGTTTTTTTTACCATTCCTTTTCAATTGTCACTTAGAAAACCAATGAAGTACTCCCTTTATTCCAATTTAATGACCCCGTTTCTTCTTTTCACACTGATTAAGAAGTTATAATTAATACTGTTGGAATAAAATATATCTTAATTTTCTTTACAAAAATAACCCTACTTAATAGTAGTATGGAATGTGAGTAGTACATCTTCTATGTAAAGAATGATGAAAAATACAATTAGGAGGGACATTTTAGTAAATTAAATTTTCAACTAAATTACTAGTAGAGAAATGAGATTATATTTTAGGATAAAAAATAAAGGGAGAAACAAGACAATTACATTGGGACAAATAGGGTATTAATTACTCTTTTTCTATTTTTACACCTATTAATTGATTATAGTGAGTTGTTTTGAGTATTTAATGAAGGATAATAAAATAAAATATTATTTATTTTTCTAAAATTGAGGTCAATTAATGATTGTCTTAATTTATGTGTCACAACCTAGAAAGACAAATATTAAATAATGGAGGGAGTATAAATTAAGGATAAACTAATATTACTCCCTCCGTTTTGTTTTAATAGTCTTATATTCCTTTTAATTCATCCAATATATAATCTAGTTTCTATTTTAAAAGTAATTGAAAAGTCATTTTACTAAAATAGTATTATTTATTGTAGCCATTTAGTTATTCAATTCATTGTAAATTATACAAAATTGATAGCATTAATTAGGAATATAGTAGAAAAGAAGTAAAAATGTTTTGGATTTCAACAATAATAAAGTAGGACAGAGGGAGTGGTATATTTTTAACTAAAAATAGTCATAGTAAATTTGTTCTTTTAAATAATGGAGGGAGTATTTAATGAAGGATAATAAAATAAAATATTATTTATTTTTCTAAAATTAAGGTCAATTAATGATTGTCTTAATTTATGTGCCACAACCTAGAAAGACAAATATTAAATAATGGAGGGAGTATAAATTAAGGATAAACTAATATTACTCCCTCTGTTTTGTTTTAATAGTCTTATATTCCTTTTAATTCATCCAATATATAATCTAGTTTCTATTTTAAAAGTAATTGAACAGCCATTTTACTAAAATAGTATTATTTATTGTAGCCATTTAGTTATTCAATTCATCGTAAATTATACAAAATTGATAGCATTAATTAGGAATATAGTAGAAAAGAAGTAAAAATGTTTTGGATTTCTACAATAATAAAGTAGGACAGAGGGAGTGGTACATTTTTAACTAAAAATAGTCATAGTAAATTTGTTCTTATTTTACAATAATTTATCCTTAAAATATAGTAATTTCATACAAAAAAAAATTGTGTGTAATTTTCTATAAAATAATTCCTGTATTGAGTTGGTTTATACTCGAGATTGACTCTACTCAATCCTAAGTATACCGAAGTAACCCGGCCCGGCCTTAATTTAAGTTTAAGTCTAAGTGTGAATTTGAACTTAACTCGAGTCGAAACTTAAGAAAAAAAAGAAAAATTTTAGGGGGGAAAAAAATTATGTATAAAAGAATACGAGAATATCCTATGTGGAGGGAATTACACGTATAGAGATTACAAAAAGAATCAATTTGATACAAGTAAGATTTATAAACGAATCTACAAAAATAGTTCAACTGTGTTAATCGAAAACTCATATAATTGCAGTCACTAAAACTTCAAAGCCTTATATAAATTTCCCAATATTCTTGCAAACTTTATGGTTGAACAAAAAAAAAAAATGAAATTTTCTTTTTTTGCAAAGCAACTAAAAGTCCATCGAGTTGGAGGATGCATTCATGAAAAAGAAATTGCACGTGTCGAATATTCGACCTTTAAATTGATTGCAAAAATATCTTATATTTTAATCATTTAGTACTCGATTCTTATAATTATTGAGTCCAACTCGAATTATCGTACAAATAATGGGTGGTAGTTGAGCAAATTATTGGTGGGGGCAGTTCGAGTTCTTACTATGTATTGACTCATCAAAAGAAAAGTCAAATGTTTATACTCGAACCCGGACCCACGGCCGACTAAGTGTCTTTGAGTATTTTTGGATACAATAGTAACGAGTTAGATTAAAAGTTGAAGTTATGAATTTTGTATAAAATTTAAATAGAACACTCTTTTAACGTAAACCTTTATTTTTTTTTATTAAAAAGCCTAAAATGGTCTGCTATGGTTACAGAATAACTTCCCCGAATGTGGCGGACCGCTTCTTCTTGCTTGTCCGCTGAGATCGGTAAATTTTTTTTTTATATTTTAAGTTATTTATTTATTTAAATATGTCAATATTTTATTTAATTTAATAAGTTAGTCTATTATTTCCTTAGGAAATTTAATTAGGTTATCTAGTATTTCCTTTTACGTTTTATTATGATTTTATTTCATTTTTCTTAGAATTCTCTGTTGGTGCCTATAAATAGCACATTCTGTTATTATTTTAGACAGACTTGATATATTGAAACCCTTAAATTTCTTTCTGCTCGTTAATTTAATTTGTTTTCTTTATCTTATTACTGTTCTTCGTAGCCGAGCTACGTCAAGTGAATCTATTTCTTATTTTTCCATTGAGGATAATTTTGAATTGGCTTTTTTCCATGTGTGATGCTTAATTTGACGTCGTATAAAACTTTTTAAGGAAACTAAAAGTCATAACAAAAATTTAACGAATGATTAAAATAGTATAGAAAAAATTGTACGCTACGACAGAAAATATGATGAATTTTTTAAACTGTGAAAAGTTATCAAGTTATAGTCGTTTTTAGCAAATTTATAAGTTCGTCTCTGGTTTATATAATCTCTAATGTTTGAGCAATTTTGTTTGTGGAGAAATTCTAACTAGGAGCTTATCCCTTGTATGAATTACAAATGAAAACAATTAGATCGTATGACATTTTTTTCCAAGTATTAATTGCTATGGTTCAATCCAGACATTTTATAGCTTAAAGATTCTTATGTTAACGCTCAGGAAAATCACTCTGTAAGTTCAACTTATTGCCTTTTTATTTATTTATTATTATTATTATAAAATAATAGTGAGAAAAGAATCTAATAATCGAAGTGGGAGCCTGAGTCTTTACCTTGCTACTTTATTATTTAATTATCACAATAATTGTTCTTAAAAGAATGGCAATCAACAAACTGTCTATTGATGATTGGACCACCACAGCATGCACCAGGTACGGGACTCCACTAAAAAAAATCTTGGATCCGCTAAAAAAAAATAAAAAATAAAAAATAACTTTTTTTATACATACATATATATATATATATATCCACTAATATACTGACACGTTGTAGAGTGAAAATTAATATTTTATATAAAAAGTGATTCTTCTAAGCATCATCATCAATATATAAATGGATGTATATAAAAAATTTCACATCGATTTATATATAAAATTTCCATCCAATAAATATAAACATGAGTATTTTGTAATTTCTAGAACACAAACAGAAGGAAAAATGAAAATGACAACCACTTCCAAATGTGTTTGCAAAGAGCATCATTCTGAGTTCACCAAGCCTCTATAGCTATTATGTTCTAGAAAGTGTTTTCTGTTTTCAAAATCAGTCATTTTTGGGAAATACTTTGGATGATGATTTTGAAATACTTTTTTATAACCTATGAAAATCCTCCGTTTTGGAATTTTCATATGGAGTAAAATTTTATACATAGTTATATATAACAATTTTTTACATACTATTATATATATGTTGATGCATTGGAGATAGAATATTGACACGTATGAAAGAGAAATTAATATTATAATAAAAAATTATTCTATCTCTTACGTATCAGCAAATGCATGGAGGTTTGTATGAATTTTCTACAAATATGTATAAAATCCTACCTATTTATTAAATGCGTTTGTTTCTGAGTTTCCATATTAAGAAAAAAATGAAACTAATTGTATTTAAACTATAGCTGTGGCAAAAACTTTCTTTGACTAGATGTACTATACAATCTTATCATCTCCTTTATGAAAAACTAAGACTAGTTTCAACATGTTGAGAATTCATATTGGTCTTTTTATTTAATTGAATTTCAATAACTTTGTTACCAAATTCAGTATTTGAGAAAATGGGCACACTATTCTTTCTCAATGATTTCTTAAAAAATATTGAAATAAATATATATCACGTAAGAAAGGATAGAACTATACTTTTAGAGAGCCATACTCCGGAATAGATTTTTATAGTTTTGGTGAAAAAATAATTGATAATAGAGAAACTATGAATACTAGATTTTTCAATAAGATTATATTGTAGCAATGCTCCTAAAATTTCTAAAAGGAAAAAGACTGTTACGGAATAATTTTTTTATCTTGCAATACAGAAATTAAATGAGAGAATAAAAAGAGAAAACTGTAATATCCTGATTTTAATGGAAGCATTAATTTCTTACCAGTCTATGCTCTTGTGGATCTAATCGTTATTTTGCTAGAATGTTAGGGTGTCATTGTAATAAAGGGGGGTCTAACTGTTAGAATTCCAAAAACATAGGACCTAGAGGCAGAACTTAACATATATAAGGGACTTCTTTAGTGGCTTGAAATCATTTGATTTATAGACTTGGCTTTCGTCTGAGCTCACTAAAGTGATTTCACAAGCAATAAAAACATTGGGCTTATTATAAATTAAATGACAAGTCTCATGTTCTAAAAATCTTAATAAATTCTTTTAATAGTGGGCTTCAATTTCAGCCGAATATTTTAGGGTGTTATATGATACTTGGGGGCTTAAAATGATTTGATTTGTAGACTTTGGTGTAGGGCTTTCATCTGATTCAACTATTAAAATTTTGGTTAAATTACACTTTGCCCCCATAAGGTTTCTGACAATTTCAGGTGACCCCTCAAGTTTCTGAAATTACATTATTCAACATGAAGTTTTATATCCATTTCACTTTACCCCCAGTTTTTGGGAGAGAAGTGAATTTCAGATATGTATTATAAATAGCTCAAAAATTTCCAAAACACCCATTAAATAGTATCTTTTGTGTTATATAATTTTTTAAAATATATATATTGTACATAAATATAATACAAATTTTTTAAAACATGATGATATTTCTTTAAAATAAATAAATATCAGGTTTTAAATTTATATAATAATGCGACAAAGTGAAGGTAATATGATCCTTGTACAAAAAAATTAAACTAGGAATGTAATCTTGGGGTAAAATATAATTCCTATACCTTAGGGGTGATATGAAATAATCAGAAACATGATGGGGTAAAGTGTAATTTATCCTAAATTTATTTGTATCGATTAGCAGGCAGTTTTAGTACTCGTCGGACAAGAGAAAATATGACTAAAGTTACCATAAGTGCCGATAACATTTTACTATTATATTAGAAGTTTATAAGATCACAAACATAATACTCAAACATTTATGTATATAGGTCCACTGCAAAAACTTCCACATTACGGGTCTGGAAAGGTCTGATATATGTAATTTTATCTATGTATCCAGAGAGATTATTTTATACGGAATGAACTCGTGACCTACAAGTCGCAATAGAGACGTGCAAGACTATAACTTATAAAAAGTTAATTTAGAGTTTTAAACAACACCGATATCAAATTCAAGAATTTGGATATTGAGAAACTATGATAATAAGATATCATGTAAATATCAACTTATCTCCACATCAAACATCTATGCCTTAAAAAGAAAAAAAAAAACTCAAACATTTAAATCAAGTGCCCAACAACTAGTTGTAAGTGATTTGGCTATTGTCCCAAGGTGATGGTTGATAATAACATCAATAATGTCCCCGTTTCATAGAAAAGAAAAAGAGCATGCTAGTCTTTCTTTTCTTAAAAAAAATAAATAAATTGTGAAACCCCGATTAATTTTTCCATGATTTTCTTCTTTTTGATAAACTAAATTGACTGACTTGGTAGTTTTGGGGGGCAGTTAAGTCTGACTTAGTGGGGTTGTAGTCGACAAATGTCTCTAAAACTATCGAAGAAAATACGAGTAGTTTAACTGAAGCACCAAAATTGAACTTTACAACAAGGGTCATTACTTTTTTCTTAGTTCCTAACTTAGTAACACGAGAGAAATAGATTGGAAATCGTTCGAATTCGATTTATTACAACGGACAAAAAAAAAATATCAATAATTCTATGAAATTTATTAATACAGATATGGATCCCATCAAATCCTCGTGGCACTGAATTACTACCCCTCGACATTTCGAATTTGAGACAAACT
>MKEJ01106529.1:0-20231 GCA_001753735.1 Embelia ribes
TTTATACATACAAGTATGTAGGAATTTTCTACATGCTGCAATGCATATGTTGACACACGACAAAGAGATTTTTTTATAATGTAAGATTGATATTTTCTTTCTCACGTATCAATAAATGTACTGATCATTTTAACCCGAATCACAAAAAGAATACTTCTAATCATCAAAGACGTTCTAAAATGAGGCATCCCAATAACATTACCGACTCGCACAACACTGGGCCTGAGTTTGCGAAACGAAATGGAACCAATTTTCACAAAGTTTCACACAATTCATCTGCAGCCATAACAAAAAAGAACTTGAAGAACATGCAACTTGGTTTTCTTTCTAGCAGATCAATACACGGATGAAAAATCAAGAGGGTTCGAACCAAAATCATTCTTCATCACATTCATCACCGTTCATCATCACCATGGTCATAAAAGGTACACTAAAAGTCACCAATCTTATATGCATTACTGTCACCTCATCCACCACCACCACCGCTGCAAACCCCATCGGCAACACCCAATCGAGTCCAAACCACCATCCTCTACACCAGAAGGGTACATAAAACGCTTCCTAGCCCACACATCCAGCCTTCATGTGCACAACATTAGATACGATACGCATCTCACCCGTGCGGACTCATTCCTCACCTCCTATCGCCTCAACCCACAATGCCTCCAGACATCACCCTGCAGAGAAACACTCAATGCAGGTTAGTGCCGAGTCTGCCCAAAGAGGTGTAAGATACAGAGTGGGATGCAATCATTGTGGATGGGACAGTGGGGTACTTCGTGAAGGCACCTGAGCCGAGTGTATGGGGGTGATTTTCTCAGTAGAGGTGATAGCCAGGGCTAGGTTGCGGCCCGGATGACACGTCATAAGGCACATCGTGGACAAAAGACTGGAGAAGTCATATGTAAAGGAGTTCCTAGTGTGAGAAGTATATGGTTAAAGCTCAGGGGAGGCTTTGGCATTTTCAGATACCATCGCTGTCAATGGGAACACCGATAGGCGGAGCGGAGCTTTTCCTAAATGTGAGCCAGATGTTCTCCCTTTCAATCCCTTTTTCCCACACAAATTATATTTATTTACGCCAACAAGCAATTACATGGCTAACGGTCACAGATATAGCAAAAGAAATGTGTAATCATATCATTCTGAATACAAACTATAATAGAATTAGAAAATATCATGACAACTTGCCAAATAAGACAGCTTTGATAATGCTGCAAATGCTTGACATCTCAAGAATTTAAAGATTGAAATCCTACACAACTGATAAATTCTCAACTCGCTCACATTAAAAAAGTACCATTCGAATACTATATTCTTATTTCATGAGTTACATTTGGTAGAAAAACAAAGATCCACACAAAATAACTCCGACAAAAGCATGCAGTCCTCAAGATAAAGTACTCAACCTTTACCTAGGAGGAGCAGGAGGGAGTTGAGACTTCGCAAATCCTACCCAAGCGACAAGGCCAACAGCAAGTATTACCCACCCGAGTATGTCATACGTCATATCGGAGTTATTCTTTTTCTTTGTACTCTGCATACAAACAACAAATTAAGAAACCTCTAACAAAAAAGAGGAATTTGAAGAAAAAGGCAATCCAAAAGGGAATAGTGGCATAGCATAACACGAATGTAGTACATAACCATGCAACTATACAAATTTCACCAACTTTTGAAAAAAAATCAAATAAAGGCCAGCTCATAGCAGTAGAGGTATTTTTTATAAAGGTGATCACCTTTGCAGTTGAAGAAGTTGGAGGTTCGCTAGCCATTGTTTGCTGAGCAAAACCGCCGTTCTTGTGAATCTCCATATGCAATTCAGGTGCCTATAAATTGTAAAACCAAATGATAAATCTAAGGTAGCTGATAAAAAATGCAGTTGCTCGCCAAACTTAATAAGCAGAGTCTACATGAGCAGTACTAGTTAAGAACTAGACGTTAATGAGATTGGACTATTAGAGGCATGATTAGAAGTGTAGAACCGACATCATAAGTGTTACACGTGTTTGTTGACACTCCAAACTATAAGAATGGTAAGTCATGTTTGCTACTGAGTTTTATACATAATATCACTTGGGTCATAAAATTTTCAAAAGGAGCAATTTAAGCTCTTAGCTTTTCAGAGGGTTGCAATATGGCGCTTCCAAAAACTAGAGACACGCATCTAATAAAATACAATTGTTATGAAGGCCATATAGGAATAAAATTGAGATAAAAGGCCGAAATCCCAGAACTAAAGTCATGGATAAATTTGAGTGGGCGGCCAACAGCCATAAAGCATCAATTTATTGTAAAAACTTTAGAGATTTACTACACTAGATTGTCCAACCACTGGTATCATACACAGCTCATAAATATTACCAACAGCCATGCCCATCAAACAATGTAAAACAATTGCTGAACAAAAGAGAAATATAAGCAATAGTACTCATCAACAGGCATGACATACGGTGATGATAGCTTTGCGAAAATTTAATTTCCCTTCTACTCGATATCCTCTTCTTACGAATTCCAGACAAAGCTAACTCTTAGTTAAAACTTCAAATTATTATGCCAATATCAACTTTCAAAAAATCACTAGTAAACTACTTAATTCAATCCACTATGCGTAAATGCAAAATTTCAAGGCTATAATTCTAAAACTTGGGAGACACATCCCAAAATCAATTTTCCTCCACATAAACATGGTAGTTGTTAAAAAATGGAGTCAAAAGGGCTACGCGCTATCGGATGAATGATAATATTTCAAGAAGAAAAACACCGCTCCAAAGTAATACCAAAAAGCCTTAATTAAAGTTGCACCAAAATAAATGAAGCGTCGATCTTACCTTAGAAGACATTTCCAAGGATTTGCGGTACAACTCATTCTCAGGATCCTACGATGCATGAGAACATACGGTCACATCTCTAAAAATCACTCCATGAAATATATATACACAAAATATTAAGCTGATGATTACCAAAAGTTTCCAATTTGGTGTAACTCATTGCTAATTCCAGTAGAGTATGTCGGCCATGTATGTATAAAACCAGGTCTTACCTCTTCAACAGCTTGTATTAAGTATTGGACTGCCTTATCAAAAGAAGCTGTAGCTTCATCTTGATCAGGGGTCATAAATGCACTTGATGTATGAGCATTCCCCAAGCACCAGAGAGCATCATGTTTTTTTGGATTAATTGTCAGCGCCTCCTCAAACTTCCCAATAGCATCTACATTACCAGATCATCAAAATCACTCAACTGAGATTTTCAAGAATCTAATTTTTCTAAATTTCCATCAGTTTATTACCGAAAAACAAACTCACAACCCAAAAGTTCCAAGGAAAAAACATAAATCTATGATCATCATGCACACAAAATTGTTCCGAGTTACACCAGGAATACATATACCAGCAAATAGCACAATTTTCACGTAAAGATACATCCTTTTTCTTTGTCGCCAACAGAAGGTATGAAAAGGAAAATCAATCAAGAAATATGGCCACAGGAATAGTATTCTCAATTAACTTGCATACATTATAAGATAAAACTAAAGAAAGAGCAAACTTTCCAACTGCACATGAAGAAAATTAATATTTACAAGTAATTGAATAAGAATTTCCCATAAAAACTGTACTTCCAAGCCAAACATGAGAAATTACAACGTTATCATTCACACACAATATACTTTGATAGTTGATGAACCCAAGTAGATATGGTTGTACATTTGCTATTATATTTTCATTTGTTATGTTAGAATAACTTCTTGTTACTTGTTATTATCTTACTCATAGGATAGATTTTAGTACTGTCAGCCGTTCTTTTCCTTTTTAGTGTTAAGACTATTTAAATATTGTTTTTGTCAGTCATATATTTCATGCAAGAGTTAATTAATTACAGGTTACGTTTAATCCACACCGAGTAGGGTATTGGGTCGTCTCAACACCAGTTTTGTAAATTGGTTGATCTTAGAGCATGAGCCATGAGATAAATACTTAGAATTGTTTAATCCCAGACTCCTAATTAAGGATCAAAGTTCCAACAACAGTCTAATACCCCCCTCCATCCACAAATTACTGCACAATACTTTTTTTGTTTTAGGAGGCTTTAAACTATAATAATGTAATAATTTAATGAAACAAAAATTAAATTTACCGTCATTTTATATTCAAAAATGTAAATTTGGCATTAATATTAAATTATTATAATTTAAAGCTTTAAAAAAAAAACGTGTTCTGTGGCAATTTGTGGACGGAGATAGTAACAAATTTCACGACGACGATACGAATAGTACCTTGAATCATCTGTTTGGATTCGTTAACATTCTGGAACTGAGACAGCTCAAGCAATGCACCTCCCCACCTAGTCAGGTTCTGGCAAAACCCACAAGTACAACAAAACCCCAAATTCAATAACACCATCATCATTATTTACCAGAGACATTATACATATATATATATAGAGAGAGAGAGAGGGAGAGAGATGAACTTCGGCATCTAGGGGGTCTTTGGCGTAGGCGGTTTCGGCGGTATTGCGGGCGTGCTCGAAGAACAGGATTCGATCCAAATCGTTCTCCATTGAAGCTCTTCTCTCTCTCTCTCTCTCTCTCTCTCTCTCCACTGAAACTCGCTGCTGGATTTAACTACTGGGAGGGAAGAGAGATATACGGAGAGGGTATGAATTAGGGTTTATGAGTTAGGGTTCCTAAGATTTACTACTCGTGCTTATGTTTTTAATAATTTTTACACTTAATTTTTTATAGGTCTGTTTTGTTTTGTTTTGTTTTGTTTTATTTTGTTGTTAATCTCCCTCTATTTAAAATTTAATTATCATAATATTTTCAGAGATTATAAATTTACTCGGATGGTATAGGTAGCCTGGCAAATTGGTAAATGATGATGAAAATGAAACACTGCCTTGTCTCTCCTCTTTATTTATTTATTTATGAGATATATAGTTGGCACTAAATACAAATGAAACTAACTATAATTAATTAATATGATGTTATATCTCTAATTCATAATTTTAATCACTAAATTTTACTTTTTCAATTTGAATGTATCTTGTAGTCGTATTCATAGCATTAGATTACAAGATAGTGCTCTTATTTTTTTAATTACCCTAGTCCAACTTTTTTCAAATCTTACCATTATACCTAAATTAGAACAAGAATGCACAAATATGTATTTTAATATATTTTTATGTGCAACTCCATCCATTGCTATTTAATATATATATACTTGCACATAAATTGTTCAATTTCATATGATCAATTAATTTCTTTTCAAAAGTTCAAGACTAGTCATAAAATATTTTGCTATTATATTTTTGCTTTATTAGTTTTTAAAATGCAAGTAGAAATTTTGTCCCTCTTAGTTGAAATCATGTGTCTCCTCTTAGTTAAAATGATCAAAGAATAACTTGTTTTGCCGCTTTCGCAGTAATTCTCCAGTCCTTATAAAGAGTATTAAAAGTAATTAGTGTTGTACGTTAACAACATAGATAGAGGAGATAATAAATAGTTAAAGGGAAAAGTTATAATGGAAAAAAATAATTTAGCTACGGTCCATTAAATAAGAAAGGGATACAATTTTTTTGGTCAAATATATTAAATGTGATCTTAATGGATTGCAAAAGTCTCATTCTAGAGGGAAGGTAACTAAAAAGGGCTCAAGTAAATTTTAGTTATATCCAATTATTGATAAATTTGAATTGATTAGACAACTTTCAAATGAATTGGCCGTCTCTAATTAAAATTATTTGGAACCTCCTCTATCACCAAACAAAGAGAAATTTGGTGGAATATTTAAATTTTAGCATAGTTTACGCTAAAATTCAATTGAAATATTAATTTCACACTTCCATATAAATAAATTTGAATAATGTGTTTTCTTAATTGTCAAAATTATTCTAATAAAATAGAATTGAACGGAAACCAAATAAAAAAATACCAACATTAAAGCGAGACTTTAGTTTATCTTAAGAAAAGCAACTATATATCTTTTTGGGTTTGGGTTGGGCTTGTAGCGTAACTAAGTCCCAAAATATGCAAACCATGAGAGACCAAAGACAACTGGGTGTTTATAATTTGGTAAAATTCGATAATAGGGTTGTTTCCTTGCAGTTATTAATTTCAAGCTTTTCTTATTTTTTTTTAAAGAAGAAATTAGTGTACTTTTTCCTGCTTTAGCTTTTTAAATTGAATTCTTTTGTGACTTCAAAAATTAGAAGATTTGATGTAGATATATATTTTTCTTTTCTCTAAAATCATTAGTTTTATTATTTAAAATATGCAACCGAAGACGATACAAGAAGGGGAATTTGTTTTATCCTAGATAAGTGCTATATGGTAGTAGGAGGAGGGGGCTGTGACTAAAAAAATTTAGAATTGGAGTATAAGAAAAAATATAAGTTGCATGAACAAAATCTTGTAATAAAAAATAATATGAATATTTTTGTAAATGTATATAAAAATTTTATTTCTGTATTTCATATTTTGTTTCCTATTAATATTGGATAATTATACTATTTGTAACTTCTTCCACGGTAGTGCACCTGGAGGATCATTTGCCATTCCCATAGAGGGAAGTCCTCTCTTTTCAAGAAATAAAAAGTTCATTGGAATGCACTTAAATTACAGAAATTTTAAAATAAATTAATATAAATTAAGAATAAATTATCATTATTAATATTTTTTTATTTAAAAACAATTATAGTAAACTTTTTTCAACTTATAGTAATTTATTATTAAGACATAGTAACTTCAAACAAATTTTCTTATATATTTTCTGTAAAATTATTCTGTATTGAGTTGGTTTATCTATGAAGAGTTTATTCATCTTCTTTCTCTAGTTTTTGCTATAGGAATTATTGTGATTTCATAAAAAATTATTATGTTTTAAAGATAAATTACTAATAATATATATTTTTTTTAATCTAAAAACAGTTATAATAAGTTTTTCTTAATTTACAATAATTTTTACTTAAAACATAATAATTTCGTACAATTTTTGTTTTTGCATAGATTCATGTACAAAATTATTGTAGAAATGATATGATAATCTAATTAAGCATTAAACCACAACTACTACATTCTCTATAACATATTCTACCAAAAGATATAGAGATAGAGTAAGAAATTAACATTGGATATGGGCACTTTGGTTGATGTTAATCCCTCGCCAAATGGGACAGGTATATTTTCCAACCTGTCTCACCAAATAAGTAGAACCCTTTGATTAGAGGTGAGTAACTATTACTATTTTAAGACTATGGTCTCTATATTGGGAAACAACACATTTACACCCATAACCTGCCACCTCCAATTTAGTTTTTTTTTTTAATAAATAAACATTACATGAATCAAAACATACATATATTTTTAAAATAATTTTCTTTCTTTTAAGTTTATGGTAGTATGCAATTGATATATCTTAAAATTATAAAAAAAATAATAATAATAATAACAATGGATGGGATTGGTTATTGGTTTAATTCTGTATCAGTTCCGATCCCAGACCGTACATAGATTTTTTCTAATTTGGAACCGAAATTAAAATGAGACTAAATGAAACCGAAACCGAACCGACCCGATACGGTCCGGTTCAATGCAGTGGCATCTTCGAAATAAGTCCCAGTTTCAAGGCTGTTTGAAAACGCAAGCTTCATATAAATAACCCTAAATTCACTTTCCTACCCTTCGCTTCTGCGGTGTCTCGCGGAGGAGAGAGATAAAGGCAGGTAGGTCGGTCTTCTCTCTCTAGCTTTAGATCCCAAAATTTAGGGCTTTTCTAAAATTTCGGGTAGCCCCGCAATCGCATCAAAGCTTCAATTTCCAATTAAATCTCCGAAAATTAAGCTAAGTACATAGTCAAGCTCTACTTTGCAACTGATGATTTGGTGATTTAGTATCTGCAATTGCTGCATTTCTACTGTTTAGGTTTTAACTCACTGTTCCCAATTTTCGAGGAGTTGTTTAATTTTTTTGCTTACATGGTTATGTAATGGATTTTATGATTTAAGGTTCGTTCATTTGGTTGCATCTTTTGAGAGAAAAAGCTAGCTTTTTTCTATCTATTAAAAAAACTGACGCATTGGGCTAAAATAGAAGAAAAATAAAAAAAACCTCAAGCTTTTCGGCAAGAAAAGTTTGAGTTTAAAAGCTGCAGCCAAACAAGCCGTTGCTATAGTGTTCTAGAATAGAAAAATTATTTATTTATTTATTTTATGTATATTATCTTCAATTGCTGCGTTTGTACTGTTTAGCTTTAAGTTTTAGCTTACTGGCCCCTATTTTCAAATTCGTGTCTTGGTCTTTGATTTGCGTAACACCAGTTATTTATTTTCTTGCTTTTTTACATGTTTATGCATCAATTTTGTCTCCTGGTATGGCTAATATATTTCTTCACTGTTTAATGTTGTCAGGTTTATTCACTGTTCGGGCATTCCCATCAGTTATTCTATTTTATACCCTTAATTTTAATCCCTATATCTCAAAATTTTAAATAAAATCTGCGACATTGAGAATGCCCACATGTCCTCACGCTCTCTTAATCTAATCACTGAAATTTAGGGTAGGTAATCATTTGGCAGCACTCGTTTGAATGCTCTTATAGTGTTGGATAGTTTACCCTCTGTTTGGGTGTCCTTTTTTGATGTGGTATAGTTCTGGTGATGGAGCATAAATTTCAAGTTCAAGTCCCTACTGAAATTTCATCCTTTTGAGGGCACAATAGCACCCCTTGTTTACTACAGGTTGAGGGTCCAAATGAGCCTCTACTTGTGTTTTTTGGGTTAGTAGAAAAAAAATGTTACTGATGTTGCTTTTCTGAATGTTGTTATTTGTCAGTTTTTGGACCCTTCATTCCTGAAGAAAGTTCTTCTCAGAACATTGTGCACCCATGCCTTGTTATATAGAGGAAATAGCTATTGACCGTTGCATTTTGTAACGAACCCTAAATCATATCGACACCACACTAAGCCTATTATTAGATTGACATACAAGGGGAAATAGAAGAAGGTGTCCAAGAAAGAATCTGTGAGCTTAATTGTCAGTTACTCAATACCATGGGCACTTAATGAAAGTTGTGCGAACTTTGGGGTTCCTTTTGCAGTTACAAGAAGTTCTCATTTTGCAGTTACAAGAAGTTCTCACCTGGTGGTACTCTAGTACAAAATAGTATAAGTAGGGAAGTTCCGTAGCTTAAGTTTTTATGCTGAAATTTGTTGTCATTTTGTTATCTTAATTTCCTTTAGTATTTTATTTTGATTCCATCCTTACTTTAATTTACCGGTTTCATTTCCCTTTCGTAAGCATTACATTCAAGTTGAGTATAACAGAAAATTGCCCCAAAAGTTGTGTTCATCTCCGTCAAAAGTCAGTTTCTATCTTGATTCCCCATTACACTAGTTCGCCTTTGATTCGAAAGGGTCTAAAGCTACTTTGATTGTTTACACATTTGCTGTATATGTCTTGCCTTGTTAATGTTGAAGGTTTTTTGATTTGACTTTTGTTTCAGTAACTTAGAAGGAGGCATCAGTATGGAGAGCATGCAGAGCTTTTGGCAATTGGGTGATGAGCTCCGAGGTCAATCGAAGGTCTCGGAAGATCACAAATGGTCAATGGTTGCATGTAAACTGGCAGAACAAACCAGATCAAAGGGTGAACGAAGGAATAACCTCGATCTCTCCAAGGGTTCAGCTGAATTAAGGCCAAGGGATAATATTATTCTCCAGGAGGACAACAAATTTGACAGCTTTAACTTCAACATACTGAATTTGGACCTGAAAATGAAAGAAAATGCAAGCAAAACTTCCTTCAAGAATGGTATGTACAATATGAATGTTGTGCACCAGAAGAGTTACGGCAACAATGTGGAAAATAATATGAATGGGAGCAAGTTCTGCGTCAACAATCTGAGCGAAGAGCTCAAGCTCAACAGCAACAGCAACAACAACAATGATAGTACCAATTTGGGTGGACAAGACAAAAGGTTCAAGACCTTACCTGCAGCTGAAACACTCCCGAGGAATGAGGTACTCGGTGGATATATCTTCGTTTGCAACAATGATACTATGCAAGAGGACTTGAAGCGACAGTTGTTCGGTAACCACAATCTCTCTCTTTCAGTCTCTCTCTCTCTCTCTCTCTCTTGTGTGTGTTTTGTGTGTACCCCTCTAATTTTGTTCTGTGAAAAAGTAGAAATATTGTGGATAGGTTGTTAGATATCTACTGCAAAAAAAATGAACTCATTAATTTTTTCCCACTAGCTTTAAATACGGAGATGTGGTGCTAAAGATTTGATACCCCTTTTCTCTTGATCTTTTGTGCAAGTTTCTTCTTACTTTTTTATGATTGAAATGATTTTGTAGGTTTGCCACCAAGGTATAGAGACTCTGTTCGGGCAATAACACCAGGCTTACCCTTGTTCCTGTATAATTACACTACTCATCAACTGCATGGAATTTTTGAGGTTTGTCATTTATCTACAGGACTTTTGCTGTCTTATTTTTTATTGGTTATTGCATGATATTTTAGTTTCTTTTTAGCAAAAGGTTTCTCAAATTTTGTTTTGTGCAGGCCACGAGTTTTGGGGGTTCTAACATCGACCCTACTGCTTGGGAAGACAAAAAATGCAAAGGAGAGTCAAGATTTCCTGCTCAGGTATAATTTCGAACATGCATAAAAGGAGCTTCTCTGTACAAGTTTTAGTAACAAGATTATGAATCATATGCTATATATATCCTCATTTTGAACCTTTTCTAATATGCCTTGGTGGAGACATTTGTTAGACTCATTTGGATTATAATTTTGATCAGTATGATGTGTGAGCATTTATGATACTTCCAATTTAAAGTTTTGTTCTCTGCACATGTATCAGGTTAGAATTCGTGTTAGGAAACTTTGCAAGGCCTTGGAGGAAGATTCATTCAGGCCAGTCTTGCACCACTATGATGGACCCAAGTTTCGCCTTGAACTCTCCATTCCAGAGGTATGGTGTAATATATTTAGCGCATTTTTAGTATGGGATTGAGAACTAAAAGGGTGAATATGAAACTATTAGAATTTGGTAGCCATTTGCCCCCATCAATGGCTTTTAACACTATGGGCTTGTTTGGTGGTGGTACAAAAGTAATACTTTTGTACTTTTTACTTAAAAGCAAAATATGTTATTTGTTTGCCCCAGTAAAAATAAAATATTTTTTACTTTCAAGTACTGAAAGTATATTTCTGCAAAAGTAAGATTTTGTTACTTTTTCCAAAAAAATATACTTCTCCCATATTTTACTCTATTACTAACTACTTTTCATAATTCCAAATACAAAAAAGTATATTTTTTTCAATTTCTACCAAGCACGCATACAATAGTTATGAGTATTACTTAAAAATATATTTTTCCACCTGCAACAAAAAAATATATTTATGTGTTTTTAAGATACAACCAAACAAACCCTCTGTACAGAAACATCTGGTCGAGTATTCTCTATCATTTGTCTTCTCATCTGTAATCTATATGTATGTTGATCTTTATCTTGATATTGCAGACACTGAGTTTGTTGGATCTATGTGGGCAAGCTGGCTTCTAAATGCCTTAGTTGCTGGTATTTTGCAATCGTGGTAGCATTTAAGAGCTTTTGTGATAGATTTTCCTTGCGAGCACAAGCTTGGGAGGTTAAATCTGGTGTGCAATCTTCTCAAAGGTAGAGATGTTTGTAGTAGCCTACCAAATAAGTGGACAATGTATCGCCAATGTATTTATGTGGCTGTCTATGGTTTCAGAGCATTGTGTACCCTTATGGGATAGGGAGTGATGGATGAAAGGAATTTAAGGCAAATATCAAATGTAATATTCTGATCTCAAAAGTTGATACCCTGTTATGTTCCTATGTTGTGCAATAAAATGTTTTTTACCGTGTTTTTGGGCGTGTAAATGAATTGCCATTTGGTTTCCCAAATCCCTGCTAGGCTGCATGGTATCATATTTCTACCTTCGATCCTTGTCTTGCGGGAGAGGGGGCACACAAGAAGGGGTAATTAGGATCTTCATTTACAAGTTATCCAGTTTGAAATTGTTTGCTACTCTATGCATTTCAAATTTTTTCACAAATTACGTTTAAGCAAGCTCTTGTAGTTGAGATTGAGAACGGCACCGTTAGCTTCTCTGGATCTGAAATTTATGTGCAACTGGCATTATATTGGATGACATGCTGCAGTTAGATTTTCATTCAAAATTTAATACTGACACAATCTTTTTTGCACCCAAAAAAAAAATATATATTTAATCTTGTTCATCAAGATATTTAATGTCAATATTTTGCTTTGATTAATATCTTCAATCCATCCCATGCCGAGTGATAAAAGGCTACAATTGAATTACTCCTCCGGCAAAGCGTTTTACGTCCTTTCATCGTTACCATGCTCACTTGTGGATATTAATTATACGAATCAATGAACATGCTTGAAAATAAACATCGAGAACAAAGATTAGTAAACCAAAGCTGTATATTTTCCTATAAAAACCTGGGAAGTGGCCAACTTGTCTGAAACACCCTTTTCTCTCTCTTTCTCTCCAACAAATTATCATCGTGGACAAAAAGCCCTCCGAATCAATGGCATCACCTTCAAACTCGGCCATGAAGACAGCAACGAGAAACCTAGCAAGAGGAAGTCGGACAGAAAAAATTCTCGTCGGTGGAATACAAAGGCGTATTGAGAGACTAATAATACCCCTCATATTCGGCATAGCTTTCTTTGGCATTATATATACCTTCATAAAGTTCGGACCCAGTGCTAAAGAGATTATGATATCTCTCCTACCCTTTGCCTTGACTGTTACCATCACCATTGTGCTTTTTTGCTTATACCAACGGGATATGCAGGAACCTCAGCCTCCAGGCCTGAGATTTGGCAATGAGTACTTTGAATATATATTCATACCAACTCCGGAGTTTGAACAGGCTTACCTTAACCACCCCTACCATTCTTAAGTTCCTGTAAAGTGATAAACGGATTGGTTTATTCAAGAAATAAATGGTAAATAAGTTGTAGGTAAATGTGACAGAAATTCTTTGATCTGCTCCATCTTTCGAATTTACAACATTGCGAAGTGTAATCATAGATTATGTCAAAGATAGCAATAAAATCAGCGCACTTGCACAATGTATTAAAGAACATACAAGCTCAAAGAAGATAACTGAAGGTAAGAGCTAGATGATGACATAACTCTGGACTAGTCACCAGAAATCACTTGTCTGTCTTTTTTCTGCTTTAAATTTTTTATTGTATTATTTACATAAAATAAACGAAAACACCAAAAGGGATTCAACGTTTTTCATAAGATAAAAGCAATTGATAAGAAGAAAGCTTAATACTTTTGTAGAATTTGGCTTCTACCTCGTGTAATGCTTGATGGTAGTAGGATAGCAACCTATCTTCGTTCTTGTTGTTTGCTTTGCTATTGACGAAGGAAACATTTTCCTGCAGTTACAGTACTCTAATATAAACATAAATGTTCAATTGAAGTTCCCCATCTCCGTATGTGACATTTCGGGATAACACAAGGCAATTTTCTTTTCCATTGCATGCCACCAACTTTCTACATAAATACCATTTGGAACAAATTTAGCTTTCACCATCCACAAGGCTCCACCCAGGTGTTTTTTTCAAATTATCTTCCTTCATCCTATTCCTCAGCCTCACAACATCCTCCCACCGTCCAACCTCTGCATACATATTCGATAAAATTACACATACCCCATGATTATGAGGCTCTAAAACAAGAATTTCTTCTACCACCCGTTCGGCAACATCAATATCACCATGATTATTACAAGCCGCCAATAGTGCTCCCCAAATCACTACATCAGTCTTCCATGTCATTCCTTTTATGAGCTCCTCCGCTTCGATCAACCTTCCACCTCGTCCCAAAATATCAACCATGCAACCATAGTGTTCTAGTTTGGGATCGATCCCATATACCCTCTTCATGGAGTGAAAAACTTCACGGCCGTAATCGAGTAGGCCAGCATGGCAGCACGCAGAGAGAACTCCAACCAGTGTGATATCGTTTGGCACAATATTTTCCTTTTTTAATTTTTCAAAAAGATCGAGTGCTTCTTTAGCATGTCCATGGGAAGCCAATCCACAAATCATGGCATTCCACGTTGCTATACTCCTGTCAGCCATGTCTTCGAAGCATTTCTGAGCCATGGAAATGACCCCATTTTTGGCATACATATGAACCAATGCAGTCCCCAAAATAACTCCCACTTCAAGACCTTTCTCTTCCATAAAAAAATGTATTCTTTCCCCCAAATCCAAGCACCCCGATCGAGCACAAGCTGATAGCACAGAAGCCAAAGTAGCCCCGTTGGGCTCAAAACCATCAGAAATCATCCGATCAAACAACCCCAAAGCCACGTTGGCACAAAAATTCTGAGCATACCCACATATCATCGTGGTCCAAATGCTCAAATTTCTATCGGGCATTTCATCAAACATCTTCCGGGCACCGTTCAAATCACTACAAACAGAGTATCCCCTCACTAACCCATTAACCACGTGTAAATCCGAGTCCAACCCATATTTCATAACATGTATATGCACTTGTTTACAGCAACCAATCGAACGCATACTCGAACACGCCTTGAGGAGGAAAGGGAATGTGTGCTTACCTATTGAAGATGAATATAAATAATTTTAAAATTTTGTTTCTACTTAACAAAGCTTTTAGTAGAATTGGCAACTGGTATACGAGCCTAAAAAAGCACGAGCTTTTAACAGAACTGATAACTTAACATTACCGGGGACAATCCCGAGCCTGCACATTTGAATGTAGAGAGAGAAAGAACGAGACGGGGTTGATGAGGTGGCGTAGGCTCGGATGAGAGTGTTCCACATGAAGGTGTTGGGAAGGTGGGTGTGGAGGAAGAGGGCGGTGGCGTAGCGGAGGTCGCCGGAGGGAGAGAGGGCGGAGAAGGTGAGGAGGCGGCTGGCGGCGAAGTTGTCCTGGATGCGGCCGGAGACGACCATCTTGGCGTGGACTTCCTTTATTTGCTCCATTGATTTGCATTTGTCGGCGATATGGGAGAGCTTCGCCGGCGGCGGCGGTGCGTGTAGCAGCCGTTGGAGCAATGGGGAGCCATTGCTGTTGGGAGGTTTCATCTTGAGGCGCGAACATGGTGCAAAAAATTAGGGCACCAAAATAACGACCTCAAACTTAACCGTGCAGCCGGAGTTAAATCAAATTTTGTCACTCTAGCATAGCTAAAAAATGTTCTCCTAACATGTAGATTTTTTTATCTTTTTTCTGTTGTGTTTTTTGTGTGTATTTAACCCTTACAAATTCACATATTTATATTCATAAAGAAACATGATTCATGCCATTGATTTTCACACGGTTCTATGTGAATTGCCTTCATGTGAATCTATCACATGCAATTCTCCACCTCCACATCAAGCGTGGAGAATGCATATGGCATCAATCAGTTGAAAAATCTTCAATATTGCCAAGTAACACTTTAGAATCTTGTGACACAGATAACAACCTCCTCCATTCACTATTCTCATATCTTCCAACATCAAAAAATCACTTGTTGGTATCACACCACACAAGAGTTTTAATATCTCGGATTTCAATTGTTCTTTTATCTCCGAGATTAAATCAACTCACCATATTGATTTTTTTATTTACGAGCTGCAAGAACTTGCAATCTTTGTGTTTTATCCCCGAGATCTAAGAACTCACAATTTTGGTGTTTTATCCCCGAGATTCAAAAACTCGCAATCTTGATCTTTTACCCTCGAAATCCAAGAACTCACCTAATCATTAGTCATCAGGCACAATCTCCCAAGATGGTTACCCGAGTTGAACCATCTTTATTTGTTGACTGCTTATTTGACTCGCCTTGGTCATATTTCCTCTGCCAGCAGTGCTTTTGAACATGGCCTATTGTGACACAATAGTAACACTTTTTGTTACAACCTCCGTCTCCATTTCCGTTTCTTCTTTTACCCTTATCTTGTTGCTTTAATTAAGTAACGAAAGCATTAAAATTATTTGCTTCAAGCTCTTTTCTTCTACTTTCTTTACTGAATAGAACATCTTTTACCATATTCATGGTAAGGGTTCCATTTGGAGCCAAATTGCTGAGGGATCACTAGAGTCTCCCAGCTGTCTGATAGAAAACTAAGAAGTAATAGGACTTGCACTTCATCGTCAACTCACAAGTCCACAGCTACAAGTTCATTCACCAGTTTTTGAAAATCACTGGTATGAACAGCAACGGAAGCACCATCCTTTTGCTTTTGGTTAATGAGGCGTCTTATCATTAATACATTATTGCTAGCAGTTTTCACTTGAAACATTTTTTCCAGCTTCGTCCAAAGTACGTATGCGTCGGTCTCCTATGCGATGTGATAAAAAATGCTATTGTCAATCCACTATCGGATTTGACTAATAGTCTTTATGTACTTTTTCTTCCAGATACTTGCAAGGATATCATCTCACTTTTCTCTTTCTTCTTCAGTAGGATCGTACAAATTCTTACAATTGAGAAGATCTTCCATTCGAGACTTCTATAATGTATAATTGGTAGCAATCAACTTAATCATCGCATCAAAATAAGAATCTTTCATTAATTCTCTGAACTCTTTATCAAATATGTTAAACTATATTTTTAGCGCAAAATCACAAAAAACTAAGGTCACCATTATGATCATAATGGTCGAAAACCTTGACAACACCTCTAGAATGGCCAAAGACGAAGCTAAAATGAGCCGAAATCGACGATCAACTGAATGAAAATATTCCCTAACAGAAAAAGAATATTCTGTTGACGGAAAAGGAATATTTTATTGATGGAAAAGGAATATTCTAGATGGCAAAAGAATACTCTGTCTGCTGAATTCATTGCTGACGCGGCACCTGGGTCGGGTCAACCTGGTCAACGGTCAACGATTTGACCCATCAACGGGTTATAGGTCAATGGTTCAATCCGATTTGGTTCACGAGTTATTGGAGCAGCCGAAATGGTTTATAGGTCACTGTGTGTGCAATTGAGCTCACTTGTTTTCTTCCGATTGTCGCGCATGCGGCCCGTGAGGCCCACACGTATAAACTTTAGGTTGCGCGTGAGGCTTACTCCGAACTCAGTTTCACATGATTTTTGCACCAATATTCTTTGTTTAGAATGGAGAATCCTATTATAAGCTCAAATGCAATTTTCAAATAGAATTCAAAATTCATAACTTGAGCAAAAAATAGAAAATCCAGTCAACCTGGCTCTGATACCACTTGTTGGGGTGTTAAAAATCAGACAACCAAAATAACCACACCAAATTTAACGTAGTTCGGTCAATTGTGTCTATGTCTACGGAGAAGAGTTAAAATTTTATTTCAAATCACTCAAAAAGGGGTACAAAATTCTCACACAATTTTATCACTCATTTCATAGCTCCCACAGAGCAAATAATGTTATTTTAACACACAAATTTTTCTCTATTTTTCTGTTGCCTTTTTTTGTGTGTATTTAACCCTTACCAACCCACATGTGTATTCATAAAGAAACATGATGCATGCCTTTAATTTCCACGTGATTCATCATTCTAAGTGAATTGCGTTGATGTGGACCTATCACCAACACATGTTTGCTTATAATTTTTTTGGGTAAATCCTCGAGGTTTCTGACAATTTCAGAAATCCACCTAAGGTCTCTAAAATTACATTGTCCCCACATAAGGTTTCATTTCTATTTCACTTTACCCCCAAATATTTACAGGATAAAGTGAAAGTCAGGTTATATTTTAGACTAACTAAAAAATTTACAAAAATATCCCTTAAATAGTACATTTTGTCTAGTTTTTTGTTATTACTTTTTCGACAAATATTTATATATATAAATATAATATATTTTTCTCAAAAATATGATGATAATTTTTTGTTTTTATCAAATATGGGCTTTACAATTCATAAAATAAGGAGATGAAGTGAGGGTAATGCAGTGTTTTTACATAAAAATCAAACTTTGGTTATAATTTGGGGGCAAAATGTAATTTTCAATCCCTTGAAGGTAATATGAAACAATTAGAAACCTCGCGAGGGCAAAGTATAATTTATCCTTTTTCTCCCTTAAAAACTGTATGGTATTTTTCTACATAGCTCATGAACGAATATTATTTAGTGTTTTGGCCTAAATAAGTTATAATTTTAAATCTTGATGTACTAAGGTTTTTTCTCAATAAGAAATTAATTGGCATATTTGCTTAAAAGTTGCAACCAAATGGCTTACTTTTGTTACAAACCAGTTTGAGCCAAAATATTCGAAACCCAATATAAATGACAAATACGTGACAAGTAAAGAAAGATTTAATGATGCCACAAAAAAAAAATTTGAAAAATTAAATTATTGACCTACTTATTACTTTGTGATTGGTGTTGTAAATTAGTTTGTACCGAAACTATTCCCTTCTATGTATTTTACAAATTGGTATGGATCAAGGGAGTATGTTCGGCAGTGAACCTGGGTAGATTCTGTAACGTCCCAAAAATTTGTAATAAATTTTTTGCATTTATAATAATATTATCGAAGTATATAATATTGTATACTAATATTAGTATACAATGTAGCATAAGTTTGAAGTTTTAGTATTATTATCGAGTTAGTACGAGACGTTATGACTTTGCGAGGAAGTATTTTATAATAACCTTAGTAAATATATTTCAAGTAATTGCTATAAGTAGAATGGCGTTTTAAGTTAAACAGTTAAGTTGGAAGTTAGCTTAGGCAGTAGACATCTGCCGTTTGAATGGTGGCTTCTGCCGTTCGAATGGTACTACCGTTCGAATTGTACATCATGTCGTTCAAACGACATGGTCGGGGACAGACAATGGCTTTTAATCAGACTTTAAGGCAATGGGTATTTATTATTTTTATCCAGTAAAAGTCAATGGAAAAAGGAAGAGAGAGAGCTACAAAAATCCCAACCTTTAGAAGCTTGATCCATTTAGCTCCCGTGATCAAATCTGGAATCTAAGGGTAGATTCTTGATCCTCAAATCATAGATATCATTTTGAGGTAAGTCACGAACTTTGTATTGATATTTCACAATCTCTTGATTTCTGTACTTAATTCGTACGTTAAATTAAAATTGATAATCTTTATCCATTTGATGAGTATATCATCTTTAATTGTAAGTTCGAGTTGATTTGAGTTTGATTGATAGATCAAACCAAGGGGGGTGATAGAGAAAATTTTGAGGTTTTTTGAAGATTTGCTCCTTCAAGTAATTTAAAGCAGTTGTAGGTACGAGGAGGTTACAAAATAATAATATACGCATGAGTTTATGTGTGTACCTTACGTGTAAATTTTATGAAGTTAGGGTTTGATAATTTAAAGTAAATTAGAGATGAATTTTAGTTATTTGAAGTCGTTTTATGAATAATGAAGTATGTGTTTATGAAGTAAATTAGAAATATATGATTAGTTGTTTGAAGTTACTTATACGAAGAATCAAAGTATAATTTGAAGCTGAATGAATTAATTGATCATATGTGTTATTATTAATTCATTGAAGTAGCATTATACATATTTCGAAGCAAAGTGACATTCTTGACAAAGGAGAATTTGAAATTGATTTTTATTGAAGAAATTGAAGTTTTGAAAATGAAATTTTCAAAAAGAAGCGAAGGAATAAAATTTGAAGTATATACAAATGAACAATACTCAACCTTATTAAAGTGAAGACGAAGCTTCATGAAATTTATGAAGTTTTACGAAGGTGATTATAAATTTGAAATTTTGAACATGAATTTTATTGAATGAAGTTTACATATCATTCATGGTAGTGTCAAATCATTTTACATTCACGAAGTTTTTATAAGAAAGTAAAGAGAGGCTTGATGCCCTACTGTAAAAATTGGGAAACCTGAACAAAGATTTACCTATAAACATTCCATGAACAGAACGATTTATAGAGGGTTCACGAAGAAAACTTATTTTTTAAGAAAAAAAATTTAAACACTAATCCCAAATTTTTAGAAGTTGAAGTTTACAAGTCGATGTCGAAGTTGTGTTGCATTGCATTGAAGTTGCATTGCATTCATGCTTATATATGGAATATTTACACTTTATAGTTACCGCATATCATCACATGTATCGTATCATTGAGATGACTTATGATGATTGTACATACTTTTTAAGATGAAGTTGTAGTGAATATTTTGTATTGACCAATCTCATGTTAGTTTATT
>MKEJ01106532.1:0-24393 GCA_001753735.1 Embelia ribes
GATTACAAATTCTAACATATGGAGGATTACAAATTCTAACATATGGAGAATTGATGATTCTCAAGGGGAAAACTGGAACCAAATAATAAAAGCATTTGCAAACAAGACATTTTCTTCCATTGCTAACCTGGAATCCAAGTGTTACAAGGTCCTTTTCGGATGCATCAGCAACAGATCTTCAAATATAAGGGAATTCTCAGCTTAAGAAATAAACACAAAAGGTAACCCGATGCAATTCTGCAAATAGAAGACGAACCTCAATAATTCAAGAATATTAGGCCAGCTGTAATGCAACTTCTCTCCATGCCTCTGCAAATAACTTATGATAAGATGCCAAGACAAAATGAGAAGCTTTATTATACCGGTGCTTTCAAGGTGAAAAATTACCTCCAAAACATGCAGAAGAATTTTTAAAGATCCAGCACGCACATCATTGCTTTGAGTTGACAAGTATAGAACTCTTAAAGGAGAAAGTACAGCACATTCCAAAGATCTCAACTCTGCATCCAGGGCTTCCATCTGGGGACAAACAGAGAGTATAATCCATCCATTTTTAAAAGGAGAAACCACAGTCAGCGGAGAAAATAACAAAAAATAAATAATAGATAACAAGAAAATACTCACATCCTGGAATACAGCATGTTTTCGAGAAGCTACACTTTCCTGAAACTTATCTGAACCCAAAACAGCGGAAATGCATTGATCCAATGCATCAAGAGCCACATTTCTCAAGTGCTGGTCATTACTATCAGCAAGCTGCAAAATAGCTTAGCGTCAAATTGAGAAATGAAACAATATATAGCATATTTACAAGGTATGATACCGATCTGTAAGTACAACCTGAAGAAAATGTCTCACAACTTGGTCCCACAGAGGCTCCACCCCTGTTACACAATAGATTAATATCCACATGAAGAAAGTTATTCCACAGCAGCACATAAAAAGAAAGTAAATTTTAAGTCTTCAAACTCATTAAGTTTCATCTTGAAGGAATACTGACAAAACTAAGGTAAATCATACTCCCTCCGTCATAAATTGCTAGTCCTTTCCACATTGGTATGTCCCAAAATTTAGTCTAATTCTAAAAATAGATGATGTATGTTTCCTATATAGACCATATTTAATGTGTTTTGTACTATTCAATGTTACCATTACATATTTGACTAAGGGTAAATTTATAAAACTAATAGCAATTTAATGCATGACAGCTCATTAGTTGATGCCACCCTTAATAAGTTGGGTTTTTGAT
This sequence comes from Embelia ribes, assembly GCA_001753735.1. Taxonomy (NCBI): domain Eukaryota; kingdom Viridiplantae; phylum Streptophyta; class Magnoliopsida; order Ericales; family Primulaceae; genus Embelia; species Embelia ribes. The sequence goes on from MKEJ01106532.1 coordinate 1,250, forward strand.
AAGGGATTATCAATTTGGGACGGAGGGAGTATCAACTCTTAAATCTACTAAAAGTTGGGTCCTAAACAATCTAGTACCATTTAAACACTCTCCTCCTCTGACTGTCTAACAATTACAAAAATATGTTTACTCCTATTTTTAACTTTTTAAGTCCTTTCTACATTTATTTATGCACAAGGCATTGATGAAATTTATGAATGTTGGTTTTGTAACTTTTGAGTATACTATTTAGCTAAGAAGCACGGACACTCCAAATTGGGTGTCGCACCCGTGTCGGACTCTTCACGGAATCAGATTCTCCTTGGACGCTCCAAGATGCATGTCGGACACGCCACAATCGTTTTAATTTTGGACACATCAGGGACACGCCAAGGACATATCAAGTTTCCATTTTTTATTTTGCTTTGGCTGGTTAGCCTATCTAACTTTACCAAGTATAAGGTCAAATATTTATATGACTAAGTGTTAAACCACAAAAGAATTTAAAAAAAGCCCCAGTCTTCTTAAGAAGATACTCCCCGCAATACGCAAGACAATCAATTGGCCACTCCCAACGATCAGAAACAATCCCCTCTCGTCTTCCCCTTTGATTTAAAACTAATACCATGGATTTACATCAAATATTTTCCCATATGATTTTGCTTTTCTTGTTCGATCAGCATAGATTTACATCAAATATCTTTAACTTTGCTTATACTAATTCTTTTTCAAAGTTATCTTATTTTAATAATTATAGACTTCTTAAGAAACTAAAAATGTCAAATCCTCACCACATCCGCGTCTAGTACTAATCAAAAGTTGCCGCATCTGTGCCCGTGCCCGTAACCAAATCTTATCCGTGTCAGAGTCTATGCTTCTTAGCTATTTAGGGCAGAATCAATTCACTTATTAATAGCTAAAACTCCCAAGTACCCAGAATTAATATTATGAATTATTTTCAAAAATTGTAAACTTTCTTGATATTCTATCTGCATATTTGATCTCAACTTTTAATCCTCTACAAATTAGTAAGGAATATCGCTAAAAGAAAGTATCATTTTCGGCCTTTTTAAACAATACACTCTTAGTAAATACTAAATAGGTTTCCAACCTTATACATTTTCAAGGGCTTTAATATCAAGTTTGTTTAACATCATCAACAACCAAAAAAAAAAAAAGACTCGATTGCCCAACTAGGCATAAGAACCTTTCTCAGTGCTCAGTCAAAGGGGGTAAATAAAACAAGCAGACATAGGAAACTAAAAGACAAGGAAAAATGGAACTAAATTAGTTATGAACTAAACTTCAACAAAGTTGCTTCATACTTACTGTGTAAATTATTGACAAGGATTGTTATCATTCTCTCCACAGAAAAGTTAATGTTTCCAATCTTTTGACTAGGTGCTTGCACAGAACCACTCATTGTCTGTGTCATACATTGATGAGACAATTGACACAGTGCAGTAAGAAGTGATTTAACTGCCGCTATGTGCATCATTGCAGAGCTCTCAAACAACTTCATGCACAGGAAGATGAACAAAAGTTAGATCATGCATATTTTCCATAATACGAGGAAAAGATGGGATAATTTAGGACTGACCTGAGAATTCAAGGAAGAAAGGATAGTGAAGTCGCTGTACTGCCCCAATGATTCTTTTGCAAGTTTTGAGACAGCAGATGACACCTCCTAAAGTTATACATGTGACGATTTAAAGAATATTGATCAAAGACCTTAAGTAACACAAATAGTTACATGAAGCAATGAACAACACGTGCGAACAAACAAGAAACAACTGGAATTGCTGGACCCAAATTCATATATTTCGCAATTCTATATACAACTGAAAACTCTGCAAGTTCATCAAAGATACCCAGTAAGTCATAGTGAATTGTTTTATTTGGCATCTATGTGTTCACAGTTCTTAGGCACATTAATTGTCACATAACAATCAGATTTACAAGTATCAGAAAGTTTCTCTCAATATTTCAACAATGATTTGTTTGTTTTACCAGAAAATTTGAGGGAAGAAAACATTTTTAGGGAAAACTTGATTATTTGAACTTTGTTTAGATGGAAAACAAAATCTGATGGAAATTATTTTCCAAAGCTGGTGCAAAATCAAGGAAAATAACTTCCGCACCTTTTGGGCGGAAATTTTTCCAAAGATAAAACATGCAACAAATTTGAATCTTTTATAATTTTATCCATTGATTAGAAATATTTTTTTTTTAGCAAAAACTAATGATATAAGTTAGATATAAGATAAAACGAGTCAGTAGAGTTACGAGTAGTAATAATATTTTCCATGGAAAATTTAAGTGTGCTAACAACCACCAAGAAAATCCAAGGAAAATTAAAATTTCACTTGAAAATCTTTTCCTGGAAAACTATTCACTCCGGAAATTTTTTTTCCAGCCAAACAAATGGAGCCTAACTCATGCTTAGAACACCGGGTTCAGCATTTCCTGGAATACTATATTGGAGAATTACAATGTCTGCTGTCATGAACATAGTCAACACACATAGACATCGTTGAACCTAAGCAATAAAGGTCAATACCTATAAATATTTAGATCACATCTCACAATCGCAGGCGAAGCGATAACAACTCAACCTACCCAGCCCACAGCATCCAAGGGTAATGTAAAAATATGCTGAAGTAGCCAATAATTGAGTAATTAGATTTCAAATAGCATGCATTTCATAGCATTCCAAATTACCTGAGTAGTTGCATGTGGAGAATGAATAGCTCGGTCCAAAGCTGCTAGTGTCTCCAAAACCTACAACCGTTGGTAAGAACAGTTACAAAAACATAAACTTCACCGCTTGGATTTTAAAGTTCAAACAATGCAGGCATACCAAAACCCAAGAAGGTCCCAAAACATTGTGTAACCGATGAGCTACATTGAAGAGAGTCCTTAAAGCCTGAATAACACGGTTCAAGCGAAACTTACATATGCGTCAAAAACCTCAAATAAAGAAAAATAGATGGATTAATTAACGAAAAAAAAAATTTTGAAGAAGCAGATTGTTCACATGATTACATACAGATGACCCAACTCTGAACAAATACCAAAGTACCTGCACATTCTTGGGAGTAAGGATGATATTATCTCTTAGATCGGTTGATAGGTCAATGCGTTTTGAACCAGGAGACTGTAAGCCACTGCAGAACTCTATAATTAGGTACAGTTTCAAACTTTTTTCTGGCGACTTGAGATCAAAAAAAATGACAGCAAAACTAAAAGAGGATTTTTGGTCCATATGATCATGATTCCATCACATGCCAAGTGAGAAAAAGTACCAAAATATCAATCATCAAGTCAATAAAAGAAATCCAGAACACCCACAAAAAGTTGATTTTTTTTTTCTTCATATTTTCGCAATTGTGTAAAATTAAGGAAGGGATAATTAAAGCCCGAAGAACTTTTTATTTTCCCCCTCAGTAGATCAAAGAAGATCATCAATCCAAGTTGCTTTATAGTCCAAGTCATCATTTTCCATGACAGCATATGAAAACATCTACAAAAAATATTACTATGGAAGACAAAACCAGAGCTGTAGAGGAAAATGTCCCTAACCGGTTAAAAGGCATACCTTCTTTTATCCAATTCACTGGGAATATTTATTGTAAATTTGCATAGAGAAGCTAAAAATGAGTTCAAAGGTTCTACAGCACCAAGAACTCCACAAGCCTGTGGAATAATGCCATACAAAAATTCATCAAAAAGTACGAACTTGTTAAACACAGAGTGATGTATGTAAACCGATAGAGGTAAATAGTTACCTGCGTATATGCCTGATATCCTTTCAGTATCTCTAACACAATAGCCTCCCCTTGTGACCTTAGAATGTATCATGTCAGGTAACAAATTTTGAAACTTTAATACAATTGCAAGCCCAAAGAAATAGCCATACTTTGATAAAATCAGAGACAACGCATCAAGTATGGTCAACCATGTTGTATCTACCAAAGATGTGCACAGAACAGCAGTTTTCCCACTACACTTCACAAGCGAGTCAGACTCACCTCTAGGAGATTCAACCTGAGGGTAGCAGCAAATAATTGAGAATAAAACTAAAGAATTTTGGTTTACAAAAACAGTTAACCATGTCACAATTAGAAATAAGGAAAGCAGAAAAAGGTGTTCACATGAATAAGAATCAGAACATACAAGAGAAGAAGAAACTCATACAATATATAAAATTATAAATTAAGGTTCAAATTTTGGTGAAAAGTTCAATATTAGAAGGCAAGATTCATGAACTTCACAAAAACATAATGGAAATAGCAAAATGCCGTGTGGTACCAAAGTATAAAGCCATTTGCTAGTGTTTCAAGCATTGGCATGGAAGTAATTATCTAATATAATTACATAATGAAATAACTCATTGGCCAGGGAATATTTGCTGTGGTAAGTAATTTAATGGAGTAACTTTAGTCTCTTTGTGGAAAACCAACAGAAATTTTTAATTCCAAAGCTCTGATGTCGCTTAAGGAGGAAAAGAAAGTACGTGGATCATTTCAATGGTCAAAAATCACAAGTGTAGTTTAGAGTTCTCTAGTTTAATTTTAAGTTTTTTTATTTCTCTAGTTTAGTCTGAACCTACAGAACCATGTAAAGCTACTAACACCAGAATACCTCACCAACATCCACCGCCTCATCTGTCAAAGTAGCCACCGTAAAAACAACACCCAGCAAGCCCTCAATAGCCAACGTAATCGCATGAGCTTCACTAGCAATTAAAACAGCAGTGTTGGATGCATCATTATCTAAGCTCCACTCAATCCCTGTTAGAAATATATGATAGATTTGGAGTTACTTTAAATGCATTAAATAGCATGCAAAAACGATTTTCTAACAAAGGAAAACATGAACTAGGAAGTGATTTTGAAAGTGAAGGTTCATGAATAAGAAAAGTACCCTTACAAACAACAAAAATAACATTAAACCTCTGCCCTACTCAATATGCGATTTTACTTACAGAAAATCTCCAAAATACGCTTGCAATTTACATTCCGGGAAGGCATCCTAAGTTTCTAATGTAAAGTTTCTATTTTTAGAGCCTTATGGGACTTCATGCTAACAGTTGGGTGCCTACTCTGTTATGCTTCCTGAAAGTTTGATTGTTTCCCCTAGCTATTTATTTTTAATATCCTAGGAGCATGTACAAGCAACATGATAACAGAAGCATCAAATACCTCTAGCTTTACTGCTAAACATTCCAGCTACAGCCGCCAGGCTTTCTTCACTTGTGTCTGGCACCTGAAGATTCATTACAATTGTCAAAAGCATTCAACTTTTGCATGGCAAGTAATCAAACTTTCCACATGCACTGGTGTACCCAAGATTTATAACGGCTAGAAAACAGAAAAATAAATAGAATGTTCAACAGCCTTAATAATAATCTTAAGATTACCAACATGTATTAGTAGTTTAGTACAAATCAATAGCATAAAAGAACAGATAAATAACATTGATACAAGTCTTAAGATACCTTAGCAGGACCCGAACTCATCAATCGTAATAACACACAAATTGACCGGGGAAACAGAGATCGTCATAATCTAGAAGGAAAATAAACAATATACAGATAGTATGGTACAAAGTTAGATTATCCAAACTACTTTACTTGAGATTTGAATGTTTCTACTACCTTGAATGGTCAAATTTCAAGACTTCAAATTTTTAGAACAAGGCTCTAGCGACCATACTAAAAAAATCTATTTGTATTACACTGGTGTTTAACCAAACCAAGAATTTTGGAGATTCCACTGATATTGAAAATTTTCGACTGATTCTTCTGTCAATTAGATCTACCCGACATTTAGTTCTCTGTCCCGTCACATGAAACTGCCATGTGGGATCCACTCCTAGTTGGGATAGCAGATTCAGCGGATTTGAGAGAATCCGCGAGAAATGCGCTAATCGATTGATAACCATCCATGGATTTATTCAATCATAAAGCGGATCACTCTCTCAGCCGCTTATTTCACGCTACATGGCAGTGGTCACATATCTAATGCAAAGTACTAATAGATCACTTCTCATCATCTCACTAATTAAAAATATACTGTGGTTATAATATACCCTTTCTAAGGTTGGGACTTGGACAAACATCAGCATAACTACTAAAACATGCAACTAAGTACTTATCCCCTCTGCGTCATATTCAATATTTATATCTTTTAACAGATTATTATTTACAAATTTAGATAAGGAAAAAAAGTGAGAAAGAGAAATATATATTTTCTTCTCATTAAATATCTAAAATAATTATTATAATCACACTATGAAGCCGCTCACAATTTCGTAATTTTTCAAAACTCAATACTTTCACTCTTGCTCCAGCTCCCGCATCCACTTTGTTTTCGAATAATATGACCTGGGTCCTTTGCTGTAGCTTATTATCATAAAGGATGCTAAAAATGTTGTTGAGTGTTCACTTCCAATCTTCTAGTACTAGCTGGTGCCCAAAAATGGGATGCCAGCTAATCCCGTCCCTCTCACGAGAAAAAAATGTAGTCACCTACCAGGATATCCAAACTGGTAGCCATTCTAGAAAAATCAAGAAATCATCTGATTTCAGTGACCATACTATCTAATCTCACTCCCTCGCCTCAATTAAAAAGAAATGGAAGGGTAAAAATCTTCCCAAAAATGAAATATGAACACACAATGAAATTATCATTTCCCATGAAAAGGAACTGTTTACATCTAAATCCACAAAATAATGATTTTAGTGAATGAAAAGAGTGCAAGTGAATAAAGTGTATAACTTCACCTGTACACTTGAAACGACCCGCGCAAGAGCTTTCACCATACCATCAACTACATTTGTGTTCTTGGAATTCCTGCAAGTAGGGTGTAAAGCAATGGTATAAAGTAAATGCCAAGAGTAAAGATGTCACAGAAAATGGAAGAATATCTCCCTTTTCACACTCAAAAAGTGAATAAGAGGGAGAGACTTTACTTGCAAAATATATCCAGAAAACAACAAATTTAGGTCAAAGTTAATGCAGCCCAAGAATGAGGATAGAAAATACATAGGAAATTGGTGATTTTTATAGAAGCAAGTAGTGGATGAAAGTGTGGGAGGAGTCCACCTCCTTGGAAACATACGAAATTTTCAGAATCCGATCCTTGAATTGATATATTCTGGAAACAAACCAGAGCAAACAAATTGAATATAGTTTCTTAGAACTTCATCCTTCATTTCCACTTCAAAATGCATACAAGAGGCATATTTATGGACTTCCTAAAGCCTAGAGGATCTGGACTCCAAATAGACTCTTAGAATTCTAACCACTCATTAATTATTCACTAATGATGAATGGACTTTCAGAAAACCAAGGCTGACTTGAACGTCTGACCACCTAACATCCAGATTTAATTGATGCAAGACTTGAACCAATTCTTCAATTTTCTGTTGTAAATCTTTCCTAGAAAAAACCATGGAATATTTTTATCAATTTATGCATGCTAAATAGATATTTCTCTCTATAATTACATGTCATTCTGTTGTGACTTATTAGGGAAAACTGGAGGATGCCGAAAGACTTTTCTTATCTGCATTGCAAGAAGCTAAAGAAGGATTTGGTGAAAGGGATGCACATGTTGCTTCGGCATTAAACAATCTGGTGGGTCTAGTGCAAAAATACTTTATATTACTAGTCCCAGGGACCTTGGATTTTTCTGTACACTAAATCCATCTCATAGCTATTTGTCATACATCAATTTTTAATGTTAGATTTTAAGCGCCATAAGTTTTGATATATATGGGCATCTTATTGATTTTTAATTTCCACATGTTGCCTAATAATCTTCTTCTGAAATGTAATAGTCAGGATGATGCTGTTAAGAATTCTAAAAATATTATCATATTAAATTCGAGCCATTATACATTTATACTTTTTCTTTAGTATATATTAAGGAATTAGATTTGATTGTTTCTCCTACAAATAAAGTAATAGCTATATATGCATGTAATTATTAGTTTTATTTTGTTTTTAAGCATTTCTCTGTTAAGAATTTTATAAGATCATGTATGAAAAATCAGTGCTGTTGGTGAAGTTGGATCGATTGTAATGTTTGATTGAAGTATGATTGAAAATACTTTTCCTCCTATTAAAAATATTATATGAAAAACCTAACTATCAACGACATAGTTGTGATTCTCCTCTACATTAAAAATTTACCATAACTGTTGGGAATATCTCCTAAAATTGTGGAAAAAAACTTTAGAAAATGATATGTACCTAACTTAATGACAATGAGTATTGTTCTCCCTAAAAGTTGTTGAAAAAAACTTAAAAAATAAAAATTTACATTATGATATTAAGTACTGTTCTCCTTCTAATTGTTTTTGTTCCTTTCTCTTTGTACCTTCTCCATCACTGGTTATTTTTTTGTTGATATTGATGCGAAAAATTAAAAATTTGATTGTATGAAAATTATTGACTAATAGCTTCTAAACTACTAAATATCTAAACTGGAAAGAAAAAGTATACGTCTTAGTGTTGGCTACCATTATTCTCTATCTAATTTTCCTTTATTCTCCATCTAATGTTCTCTTTCGTTATTCTTTTCTACAACATCATCATCATCTCTTTCTGTTTTCCTGATTAACTTTGTGTCAATTTTTTCTTTTAACTATTGGATTTGTGAACTTAATATGTGGGCTACCATTTCATTTTTGGTTCAATAATAGGAAAACTTGGAATCTTTATTTGACATACTCGAAAGCACAACTTGATCTTTTATTAGCAGTAATAGATAATGTTAGTATTAGACATTGGATTAGGACATCCTTCAAATGTCAATTTAATTGGGGGCAAATTTGGAATGACAATGTGAAAGTATCTCACTCTTTAGTTATTATTAGTAGTAGATATTACATTGCTATTTCCGGTTTTTTTGAAGGACATCTGTGTCCCACCCAACAAAAAACAAGTTTAAGTCATGGCTTCGAACTTTGTCCTCTGGGGCTCCCATATCTGTCAGGTTCTCTATTTTCTGCACGACTTAAAGTGGGAGAGTCTGTTTCTTGCTAAGGAAGCAAAATGAAATTTAAGCAGGAATTTGTTAAATTGTTGATAACATAGAATCTTCTAAGAGTTTGTTTTATTGTTTTGTGATTGCAGGCTGAGCTATATAGAGTTAAAAAAACATACGATAAAGCAGAACCATTTTATGTGGAAGCTGTGAAAATACTTGAGGAATCATTTGGGTCGGAAGATGTACGGTAAAGCCAATCTCTTTGAAACATTTTCTGCTGTTATGCTGATAAATTTGTAGGCTGATCTCTTCTGAATTTGGTTTGCTTGTGGTTAAATCTGCTTGCTTAAATTACATGTATTTACCAGTTTTTATCTCCATTTTCCGTAAGTTTTTAATCTTTGTATTTGTATATTTGTAAATGCCACATAGAATTTGTAAGAACTGATACCTTCTTTTGTTTGTACATAAGTTATAGGCAAGCTAGCAAGGGGCTAGAGAAGCCTCTAAGAACAATTAGATTAAGAACTGTTTGTTGCCATATTCACTTTGAAGCCTAAGCTAAAGGGAAGATTTATTAAAGTTGTGGCCTATACTTCAAATTTTAATTATGAGAAAGTGTTTAAGGAATAAGTATGTTATCTCAGTAGTTTTATCTAAACTTCTGTTTTCACATTAACTTCGAGATGGGGAGCTTGCGTCTTGGATAGTCTTATTTGGATTACTGCAAAACGATACACCTGATCCTTCTAAGGAGGAAGGTGGGTCTTGTCCATTACAGCAAAAGGAGACTTTTTAGTGCTGCCATTTTATAGGCATTGTTCTCCGTATATCGGCATTCACTTGAAAGGGTTCTGGAAGGCAAAAGTATCTCCTAGGATGACATTTTATATAGTCTTAGTTCTTCATACGTAGAGTCTTAGCTCTTCACGCTTTACTGAACGTGGAGAATCTTCACAAGAGGGATTGTGTTGTTGAAGAGTGGCATTAAATGTGCAAGGCGGATGAGAATCTGGTGGCATTAAATGTGCAAGGCAGGTGACAGTCAGTTGAGCATCTACTTCTTCTTTGCACTTTTGCCGGGGAAGTTTAGAATGTGTTTTTTTTCCCCTCTTGCTTCAGTATTCAGTGGGTGATATCTTTTCCATGCGGGCACTTTTCCGTGCATAGTCAGCAGCTTGCTCAAGCAGACGGAGGAAGCGAGCTTGGGATCTTGTTTTGGCTTTTGTCTGTTGGTTTATCTGGAGGGAGAGGAACTGTGGAGCATTTGAGAGTTGAGAAGATTCGACTGTCTTGCTAAAAAGCAATGTTTTATCGGATTATCCTCTTTATATTTGATTAATGGACAGATTTCCTTTTGTTTTAGAAGATTTTGTTAAATTTCTAGGCGACTTATTTGTGCAACGGTTGAACCCCATGATGGCATTTTTATTTTCTGATAATATCTCAACCTTTTAAAAAAGAATAAGATTTCTTGTTTCCATGTAAGGTTGCCTTTGCAAATAAGAGGATTTAAAATATTAGGGTTTCGATATTCAATTTGTGTAGTTGGTTATTTTGTAAGTCCAATCATACTTGTGAGGAAGTTGTGATACTAGAGCTTTAGTAATTGATTAACAATGACCGTACGCATCTTTGATATGAAATCCTTATGTACAACTCACATCTTGCATTGGAAAACTTTGTCCTTCGATGTATATGGACAAAATTGTTTTAATGATCATTCCAATTTCTATAACCCCAAATTCAGACTCCAAATAATTTCCTTTGAGCTACTACTTTTCCATGAACAACTTGAAGTTCCTTTTGGCAGGATGATAACACTCTATTTTTTTGAAAAACAATTTGCAGGTGTGGGATCGTGAGAAGCTTGTTGTCATACCGGACCACTATATATTCACAACAGACGAACGAGCAAATCGCAATGTTGACATCTTGAGAGATTTCTGCATGGAGCAAAACATCAAATATTTCTACGATATTAAAGATTTAGGGAATTTCAGGGTTTGCATTTTGCATTTTTTTTTGGAACTCAAGTGAACTATATGCTCTTATCATGAGGGGAAAAAAAAATATTTTTCTTCCTTTGTTTATCCTTATCAATGGTATGAAAGTTTCATCAACTGATTTTGCAGGCCAACCCTGATTATAAAGGTGTATGCCATATTGCTCTTGCCCAAGAAGGTCATTGCAGGCCAGGAGAGGTGCCTCTATCTTCAGTTTATTCTCTTTAAATCAGTATTGACGCAATAAAATTTTGTTAGTGTTAAATTATGTGCTACCATTTCACCTCAAAGTTTATTTTTTATTATTTTCAATACATCTCCTCGCTAGTGGCATATTCTTGAGCCAAACAAGTCTAATTTAACTTTTTATTGGGTAGTCACGACACTTGAACCCTGGAGCTCAGCTTGCTCTGATGTTAAGTTATTTGCTACCATCACACCTAAAAGATTGAGCTGTTAGGGAGAGACATATTATATTATTTTTTATCTTTAGCAGTTAGCAATAGTTCTGATCTGTGATCCAGGTCCTGCTGGGAACAGATTCCCATACTTGTACTGCCGGAGCATTTGGTCAGTTTGCAACTGGAATTGGGATTACTGATGCAGGTTTTGTATTAGGCACTGGAAAGAGTTTGCTTAAGGTAGGCACTTTTATGCATTGATTAATAAAAAAGGTGGTTCTGCTAGATTGAGAATGCCATTATTTTTCCTTCGATTAGAAAAATCTATATGATTAACTGGTCATGAGGTGTTTCTAAGATGATTATTGGAAAACTGTTTTGAGAATCAATCTATTAGCATTACTTTGAATTTATCATGTTCTTGAGAACCATAAAAAGCTTAGAGTTTCTGTATTTATTGCATTACCGCCTCTCAATTTACTTGTTCAAATTTCAGGTGCCTCCAACTCTAAGATTTGTGGTGGATGGGGAAATGCCAGATTATTTGCTTGCGAAGGATCTGATTTTACAGGTAAGTTGTTTGGGTCACTGAGTTGTTAGTTTCCTTTGAGTGGGCATTCTTTTTTACATATTGAAGTTTAATTGGTTATTTAGCTAAATATGCGGTTTAATTATTTACGTATATCCTCTTGTTTTCTTCTTTCACTCAGTGAGTTTCTCTTTGCAGATAATTGGTGAGATATCCATGTCTGGAGCAACTTATAAAGCGATGGAATTTGTTGGCTCTACTGTTGAGAGTTTGACTGTAAGTTATTTAGCATTGTTTTTATTTTATTTAATTTTTTTATTTTAGAGTTACTTGGCAGGATTTCTTGGAGAGTCTAGAGATACTCTTAAACATTTTAGTCTTTTGAAAATATGTTCAAGAAAATCAAACCCAGATTTCCTTATCAAGTTGGTTACTTACAATATGCAAAGTGTTAGCAATTTGTCTCACTGATTTGTTCTGTAAAGATGGAAGAAAGGATGACCTTATGCAACATGGTGATCGAAGCTGGTGGAAAGAATGGCGTGGTACCAGCTGATAGTACTACATTCAAGTACCTTGAGGTTAGTTATCTTCCATTTAGATCTTAGTTTTGTACTTTATTATAATTTTGCCTAGGTTTCATCTCTGCGATGGATTTTAGTTTATATATAGTTTTTGAGAATGCATATGCTTGTGCCTTAGAACCAAGGTTATAGATTAGGGTTTCATTGTCTCACATGGTCGGTTTGAGAAGCCTTTCAGGTTTGGATTGTTTTTGGAAGATTATATATATATACACACTAGAAGTAGGACACGTGGGTTGCACGTGGCATCTTTCCCGATGTAGTGTGAGCAAAACCTTATTGATTTATCCGTAATTTGCTCATTAGTCATCTCCAAGTCTTTTTGGGTGCAAAAAAAAGTTGAGACAGTGTTTTGTGGTTGAAGGATGGATGGCTGTTAACTTCAGCTTCTTGTAATGTTACAGTATGATAGTGTAATTGAAAGACCAGCAAGCATGTAGTACAAATATGTGATATTCCATTTTAACTTTCAAATTATGGCACAAGGATAATCGAAAAGGGAAAAAGTTGATGATATAATGGAGATAATAGAAATCTGATAATGTAAAGACGCTAAAATGTCACTGAGTAGCTTCATGAATGTAGTTCATATATTTTGACAGAAAAAACAAAGATTACAAAAAGGTAAAATAGAGCCTAAATGAAGCATATGAAAATACAATTGTCCACAGGTACAGTTCCACCATCTTGATCTGATTTTATGGTCATTGTAGTATAATTTCTCCTTAAGTACCAATCCTACATATAGGTTAAAGAAAGTGTTGTAAGCCAGTAAACTCAGTATAGGCACCAGATCATATACTTCGGTCAAATGCATTTTCTCGCGCGTCACAAAATCCTAAGACATTGTTAATCACAACACATTAAGTAGTCGAACAACTCTATTTTGTTTTTCCCCATTCAAGGCCTAAGATAGTTCCTTAGTTCATGGAATTAAGCAAGATTCATCCTTAAGTTTATTCAAGCAAATATCATATTCATCAAGTCTAATTCATATCGTCATTAGAGAAATTCAATAATTTTAATAAGTACGGATGATTCACCAGAAACAGGACTATTGGAAAGCAAAAGCGACAGATAATGTTAGGCTAATGCAAAATAAAGAGTTTCTGACCTTGAGCGACTTTGTATTTTTGTAAGTGTGACAGAGAACTTTGATAACTTACTATAGTATGCTCCAATTTCAATTTCAAACCGATTATAAGCTTCTTATCTTCTTGTGAAACAACAATAGTTAATGCTTCAGTTCCATTTGACGATACCTGGAAAATGGGGAATCTATTAGATGGAATTTGGATCTGAACTCTATGACAAAATGAACATAATCCATCCATAGGTTGTCTTCTCATGTTACAATGCACAAAGTATAAGATCAATTATCAAAACAAAGCCCATAGGGATAGAATTTTGATCTGAACTCTATGACAAATAAAGAACCCATCAATCATGAGCACCTTTTCCATCTATATCATAACTTTATATTTCTAAATTTAAAATGTAATCACTACAAGTTCCAAAATCTACTCATAAAAGATTGATGTAGAACTCGCATTTCATAAACATTTTGTTCATCCAGTGCAAGCATTACATGCATATATTGAATTTTTCCGTAATAAAATAATCATGAACTTCAGGGGAACGTAGAAAATAAATAATAATGAAAGTTAATTTGGAGAACTTCGAAAAACTTCATTAGTGGTAGGTCAAAGTACATGTAAAAATTGACTGAACACATAAAGAAAATGGTATTAAGACGATTGAGTTTAAAAGCTAGAATGGATAAGTGCATACCTTAGCATTATGATATCGAGATGGAAGCTAAGTACTTCTTCTCTCTACCATACACCGTAGTTAAAGTTGAATTGCATTTGTTTGTCTTAAAAATCTGCCACAAGGAGGCGTGTGGAGATAATATATAATATAATGTACCTCTTCCTTACAGCTAAACCTTTTAGATGAGATGGCTGCACAACCCCTAACACAAAATGTTACTCCAAATGCTCTTTAATATATTGGAAAAGTGTTTCTTCACATGCATTGGATTAATGCTAAATAATCGTTTCCTTTTCTTTAAAAATCTATGTGTCTCGGCTCTCCATTGAGTCCTTAATCCAACCAGTGGTAGAGGCAGTGAGATAATACACGTGTACAAATATTTTTAAAATGTGAAAGTTTGGAGAATAGTTAAGCAAGATTTGGATTGTTATAAGATGTCCCTTGGATCCATCACCTTTGCCACCCCAATGGCTAATTGCCTATTGGGCAATATAGCAAAGCCAAATGTAGAAAGTGCCATGTCATCGTGATCACTAAGTCCGCATTTATCCCTTCGTAGTCATGTAGGTAATAAAGGATCTGATTGGATCATTAAGATTTTCTTGTAATATCAGTATTTTGTTTGGATCCTCATCTATTGATTTCTAAGCGATGAACACGGCCTTAGGAAAGAGAACCTGATGATGTGACTCTAGCACCTAGGCGAGCACTTTTAGAGCTTTTAATAACACAATACAATCCAAACTTTTAAATTAACCCAACATAAAATTACTTTGCCCTTACAAATATTTTTTTCTCTACTTCTCTTTACTAGATTTTCTCTACATGATATTGTACAATGTTGAATTAGTTGACCAAAAAAGTAACTCAGCTGCAAAGAAGATAGGTCATCTCATGCCTTTGGAAAGTTATGCTCACCGAAGAGCTTAAGATTTGACTTCGAGGGTTGCACTCTAACAAAATGCATACCAAATTGAGTAAAATAATGTTAAAAAAAAGAAGCAACTATTCAATTGACGGGATAGCATTTACCATCAAACAGGTATCTCCGTCTTTTATCTTAACAGCTGGAAAGGCTATATGGTCAGGACACATCCAAACAGTTAGGCTATCAACCTTAGTATTCACTTCCTATACTAAGCAAAGAAATAAGTGTTGTTTGTAGTTTTCCTATCCAATAAAGGATCTAAAATAGTATGCTTTTTCATATTTACTAAGACACAAGTATAAATGTATTCACATATCTTTATTAGATCTAAGGAAGATTCAGCATCAGCCAAATGAAACCGTATTAAGATGGGCATCTTAAGCAGGGTCGCAATCCTTGTTCTGTTTGTTACTGTCAAAAGATCTCTAAGAATAAATGTATACGATGAAAGATGTATAGCTTATAAATACTATGATAAAAACAAGAGAAGAAATTTTACAAAGCCATTATACAAAGACACTTTGCAAGAAAAACTACTCAATTATGATGAACAAAAACACCAAAGTAATATCTTACTACGAAGCAAGCCTGGTCTTAAGTTATGTCAAATATTTCCGAGCATTGCCTTCATTAATTTCCTATGCTTCAAGCTCTTGTTGTACTTCTGCATGCACAAACTTGACTCTTTTATAGTTTGCTAGTACGGATAATCCAAATGATTCATCAACTGAACATATAATGATCATACCACTACTAAATCAACTAGGGGATAAAAAACCAGTAATATAAATTTGAACACATTAGTTATGTAATGTGGCAGTTTAAAGTGACCACTTCTATTTTTTTTTTGTTGGAGGGGTAAGTTGACCACTTCTATTATTTGTATGGACATCTTCGGCTATTGCTACATATGGTTTCAAAATCACAAAACATACCTTAATATTGGCAGCATTAGTCATAGGGAAGTCACTGAGGGAAGTCATTGATCTATGAACGACGCATTAACGACTACAACAAAGAAAAAAAACCAATCCACATTACTCTGGCAATTTATTAAATTGGGGGGAAAAACAGAGGCAAAGAAAAACTATTAAGAGGTACATCAAGCAAGTTAGCTAACCGACCTGCATGACAATAAGCCAATGGTTGTTTAAACAAAAGAATAAGCTAAACCATATATAGATATGTCTAGCTCCTGATTTAGTATGAGGGAGAAGAAATTGTTATTACAATATAAGATTCACGCGTTTTAGCAGTAGGGAGCATTCCCAACATGCACAGTTCATTTCTATTTTCACAATTTTCGATCCGTATCTTTTAGAAACACTCCTATTCAAAACCATCTCATAAACGCACACAGCCAAGATATTGCAACTTTGCAACTACTTCTCTGGTATGAACTGCTCTAAAATTTTGATATTTTATACTGCCCAATTTGCAACTTCCACTTTTCTGGTCCAAATTGAAGTTCAATACATTTACTGGAAATTCCTTTCCAGATCTAGATATTTTCTAAAACTTCTCACCAACCAAAATGAACCCCCTAAGTTGGAAATTCGAAGAGAAATATCAATAGCTTAAATCCCTTTTCTTTTTTGCCCCTAAAATTAAGAAATCAAATTAAGAACACAATCACAATTTAATTTTATAGATTAGGAAGTTATAGGAAAAAAGATAGCATGATCAAAGAAACTATGTCAATAGCAGAAAGCACTATATTATTCAAATTGATGAAGAAGAGTTTTGAGTTAGAAGACAATCTTACTCTTCGGGGTTCATGAGTGTTGAAGACATTTTCATTGTTGGATGGGTGATAATGCTGTACAGAGAGGCGGAGGAAGACATTAGTTGAGATCATAGGTAGATGAGAGAGAACGTGAAGTGAGAGAACGTAAAGCAGGAGTACAGCAAGGGGGAAGATGAATAGAGGTTGAAACCAATGAATAGGGGAGAGTAAGAGACAAATATTTGTTGAAGGCAGTGTGAGGTAATTACTTGGATACACAATGGTATTTTAGGAATATGAAAAACAAGGAAACATCTGGATCTGAATCCTCTTTTAAGAGAAGAGATATACATATAGTATATTTGTGTTGCATGAAACCCAAAAGCATTGTAATAAATCGACCTTTGGCACAAAGCAAATTTAGTTGATGTCTGGTGAGGCGAGTTTAAGCATCTCATACGGGTCCTGGCACTTGCGCTTCCTCACGTCATGCTATATATTTAATTTTTTCTTGTACCATGCTTTGCTACATTTAGCACTTCTTCTGTAAAGTCTGTGCTTGAAATGTTATATGATCCAAAGCATTTCATGTTATGGACACAGGATGGACTTGTTGGGCCAATATCTATTCAGAATTGCATCTGAAATGGGTGATATTTTGGGAAAGTTGCCTTTAGAAGTTAAAATAAGTAAATATTGGACAATGAATAGAGAAAAGAAAGAGACTTCTTCAATTATAGGGAATTGAAAAGATATGGTGATTTATGTGATTTGACGGAAACAATGTGGTGGATATAAATCAGAGCGTCTTACCTCTTTGCTTTCTGCTAATGGTCACCACTTAAAGAACTGAAGAGGCTTTTTATTTGTTTTTTCTTCCAGCTAAAAGAGGTTGACATAACATAGCATAATTTTAGTTCAATCCAAAAGAAAAAATGTTACTTTCTTTGATGTTTGATAGTAGATATCTGAAGAAAATTCTTTTTTAATAATGTGTGCAAGAGTAACAATCTGAAAAAGTCCATATGTGGTGATAATATGACAGACTTTCTTCTTGTTATTTCTTATTTTAACTTTTCATCATAATTGGCACCTGACTTGGCTTTGGGCAAGATCCTTGGTTGCGCTTAGTGCTGCAATAGATGAGGGGTCATGGTGTCTCAGCCTTGGGGTTGCCGCTTTCAATAGCTGCTTTACAATTTAGTGGGTAATTAGTCCAAATGTCACTAGATGCTATCGAGCTCTTTACTTAAAAAAATTGTTGCCGATAAGAGCATGTGCATGGAGGGAGACCTGGATTCTAGCATTGTGAAAAGATATTCGATTTTAGTTGATAATAACTAGGCAGAGGATTAAGCTGCATATGCCAACTTAATTAATTGTGATTATCAATAATCCAACTCTTCTTTTGGCAGGACAAGACATCCATACCCTATGAACCGGTCTATGGTGACGGCCAAGCAAGGTATTTAGATATTTATCACTTACCTAACTATATTATCTCTATTTTATTTATTTTTTGGCTACAAGTAGTATTTGTTGTTTTAATCCACTTTGGTATGCTCTTTAGGAAACATTTATATGCTGTCTCGTGTGTACAAACCAGAAAGATTGTTACTTTTGAACAGTCCATCTTGTATATGGTTTTTCTGACCTGTTTTCATACTGATGATGAGTTTACGTTTTGCCTTTTAGATTTCTTTCAGAGTATAGATTTGATATATCGAAGCTGGAACCCTTGGTGGCTAAGGTGAGTTTTTGGGAAATATGACCTTTTTTTTTCTTTAGAGGAAAATGTGCAAAGAAAAGAAAAACTGAGTGTTTTCCTTGCATTCCATCAATCTTTATAACATCTGATCAGGATTAATGAGTTTCTTTCTCAGTCTTGATAATGCTTGAAAGACTGTAATTCGTCAATTCTTGTGTTGTTTTCCAAATCTATTTGCAGCCCCATTCTCCTGATAATCGAGCTTTAGCTAGGGAATGCAAAAATGTGAAAATCGATAGAGTGTATATTGGTTCTTGTACTGGAGGAAAAACTGAGGATTTTCTTGCTGCTGCAAAAGTTTTCCTAACTTCGGTAAGACCATGATATGCAAAGCACCTGCTTATTACTTTTTATTTTAATCTTCTCTTTTTCTTTTTTTGGTGTTTTCCTTCTGTGGAAATCCATTTGGAGTTTGGAATAGAACCGTCGAGGTAACTTATGGCAACTAATTGGATTGGGTATTAAGAGGACAATGGTGGGAAGTATACTTACAGGGAGGCATATGAGTATATTGTAGCAATTAAAAAAAAAAAAAAATAGTATCGAAACTGGACCTAAGTTTAGAGTGCAAAATCAAAAACCTTACTAGTAAAAAAAGAGGTGTACAATATATGATTTGCCAAACAATTCCCATATAGCTTTGTTATTTTTTATTTGCTTGGCCTAAAACATTGATTTTGTATTTTGTAGGGAAAGAAAGTTAAAGTTCCCACTTTCCTAGTCCCTGCTACTCACAAGGTTGGTAGCTTAGACCTCGTCGTTTGATAAGTACTTGAACCATGTTTTTCTATGCATTTTTTTTAAGCTGTTTTTGTAACAGAACTTTGAAGATAAACATGGGTTTTTCAGGTGTGGATGGATGTATATAGTCTACCAGTTCCGGGATCCGGTGGTAAGACTTGCTCCCAGATATTCGAGGAAGCTGGCTGTGATACGCCTGCGAGCCCTAGTTGCAGTGCTTGCATGGGTGGGCCTAGAGACACGTATGCACGTATGAATGAACCAAAGGCAAGCTACATACAATATCTTCATTCTTTCTTACAACTTCTTTGCACTATGCGTATTTTTTCTTAAGAGTTGTGTTGATAACTTTTGCTTCTAAAACCATATGTATAAGTCAACCGAATTACTGAGAGTCAGCGGCTTAATTTCTTGTGGTTTGGTTTTTGTTTTGCCGGTTCACAATATAGAGAATTTTATCCTCCGCCTGATGTTGAAGTGTTCGATCTGTTCGTTTTGAGTGATAGTGCGAACGAGATTGTTGTAGTTATGTAAAGGAGGAGTCAACCTAGCTTTACCTCAGCAAACATTTATGTGGTATTTGGCTTATGCTTTGCAAAAATTACTTTTTGGTTTTGGAAATTAAGAACACTGTAAAAACATATTTCGTAGATTGGTTCTTGATAATTTTTTAAAGGATTATATGTAAAACAACCGAGCTTTAGAAACCAATAGTAAGTAGTATTTGAGGGCTCCCTTTTTGTATGAACATTTCAGTAACACGTAAATATTGAAATTTCATAAAGCTTTATTGTTTGCTTTCCCCAACTATGAAAATGTGAAGAGAACTGTACATGAAAATTATGAAAACAAAATTACACACGCCATTAGGATTCTTCCTTCTCTTTGTGTTTGCCGGCATGCATGGTTCAAGTGTGGGGAGAATTGTCGAGAATCGAAAGCTGACCGTTTTGTACATTGTTAGAATAAGCAACTTTCAGTCAGTCCTGCAATTATTTGAAAAGAGAAAGTCGCAGGCTTTGGTTTTTTTTCTTTTATTTATTTATTTTTTTTGTAATTGATGTTTACTTATGGGTGATAGCCTTCATTTGAATCGAAAAAAATGGCTCATTGAGTGCAGGTGTGTGTCTCAACGACGAATCGTAACTTCCCAGGAAGAATGGGTCATAAGGAGGGGCAAATATATCTAGTTTCTCCTTACACCGCTGCTGCCTCTGCTTTGACCGGCTTTGTCACTGATCCCAGAGAGTTTTTGAACTAGGCCCATTGAGCTCTTGATAATTTCCAAACATACGTATATGGTATGAACTTTTAGGAAGTTGAACTTATGACGTGTTCGCAAAAATGAGTAGGGCTTATTTTGGGATTTTGTTACTATGTTGTAATGTTTAAATGCAAATTGCTCAGTATGAGGCTGGTAGTTTTTAGGCGTGGCTTTCTTTTCTGCTTTTTCAGCAGTTGTATTCATAGTTTTCTACGAGTGTTATATAATTGAGAGCTTGAATAATAACATTTATTTTGTGAAACATTTCTCGAAGCTGAGTTTTAAACGTCATCACTGTGGCCTGCTCATTGCTGCTGGATGTGCGCCATATCATCTGGCCGTTGTTACCATATGTTTTTTGGGGGAATTTTGGGTTCTCATGGTGAGATAATTGAGTTTTCGAAACAAATCAATGATACACAGTCAGGAGCTCACATCCATAAGTATTGTTTATGTGATCTTATGGCTTGATTGACTTCTGATTATGGAGTGGCAACGCGTCACGAGACACACTTCAAAGGTATGAAGTGTTTTCGTGAGCCGGTGACAACCCAATATCTATTTCTGCCATTTCAACAATGCATGAGAAAGTAGTTTTAGGGTGGGGTGAAGATTTGAGTTATACCTCCTCGCACTACTTGTCAAGGGGAAAGAACAAGAGTGTCAAAGAGTTTCCCTCTTAGCATGTTGAGTGGTGTGCTAGTTTCCTGTGGGGGGCGGCGTCGTTGAGGACCATGGGGGCGTGGCAATGGACAAATTCCGGTGGTTGTGGTTTATACTTATCTTGCTAGTAGGCTACCATGGTGCCTATCACTTTTGTGAGTATTATTCCTCAATGGGTTATTGATGCACAACTCTATGCGTTGTGTCCTTGCAAAGATAAATGTAATATTTCATTGTCTTGCAAATGATATGTTGCTTGGCAGATATTTATGTTAGTTGTATGGTGCCTTGTGGCATCCAGGCCGTTAGTGTGGCTTGGCTAACATTTGTGCCACGGGGCACAATGTCTTGTGGTATCCAATTGCTTGGGCGATGTTTGGTTTGGCAATCACGAAGGGCAGACATGATATCTTGGGACATTCAAAGCTTATATCATTGATGGCATGGTTGATGTGCACTTTGATATCATTTGTGTCATACTATGCATGCTATTGGGGAGCACCCTTTTTCGGTTTAGGCTTGTGAGATACATGCGAGTGCATATGCATGGCAAGTTAGATTGCTGTCGGTTGATTGTAGTGTGCACCTTTGGATGGTATATGGGTAGCCTGCTTAATGGAATTAGAGGTGCCTTGCCGATGGTATTGAGGATTGGCGGGACAAAATGTTATTTTGTCGCCTCACGGGTATTTCGTTGCGTATCCAAGGGAATGTTATGACAAGAATTTATAAGGATGACATTGGAAAACCCTCGCCCCGCGGCCCGTGATACAATGTTATGCACAATCACGGCTAATATGCTATCAACAACGGTTGATATAGATGCGCCCCACTCCATACTCCTTGTAAAGCCAATCTTTAACTTCCTAGATTTCACCTTTGAAATTCAATAGTTTATTTTACCACTTACCAATAATAATTTAGAAACAATATTTTTCATCATAAAAATGATTGTCAATTTTCTCTAATAAAATCTCCATTATCTCTAAAAGAAATTCAAATTTGTACCAAGAGATTATTAGAAAAATAAATTTAAAACTTGACATTCTCTTGTAATTTAAAAAAAAAAAAATAAGTAAAAGAAAAATTACGTTTCTAAAATTTAATCAATTTAAAAGCAAGGAAAAAAATATACATTTTATTTAAATTCACGATTAATTTCCTAAATTGAATGAGATATCTTTTAAAGATAGACTGAGGGTCCTGTCTTATGAATGAAAATTTTATATATACAACTATACAAATTTTTTCTACACACGATATATCAAAATGTCGCAAATCTCAAACTCAAATGAGAAGAATAATAGGAAAAAGTACATGTTATAATAATACTTTGAAAGAAATTTATATAAATGCATGTGACTGTTGAGATGAATCTTGTGAGGTTGACTTTTGGAGGTTTCATAAATTTCCCATGCTTTTATGACGGTATATATCACATGGGACATTGCTTCTATACTAAATTAAAATTAGCTACAGTGCTATTTTTTTTATTGAACTGTTAAAAAAAAAAAACAACTATCAATTTTTATTTTTAGATATTTAATCATTACTAAAACTAAAGGTATTACGAGAATTAACCAGATAAAATAAAAGGAACTAATGAATCATTCTTGGTTCAAAAAATTATGTAATACTTTGATATTTTAAAACAATCTCATAAAGATCTGATTCTACTACTTACAACCGTTTAAATCATAGTTATTGGAAGCGACCGTTTTCGATGGAAAATATATTTTTTAGGAAATGTATTTCCAGTATCAAGGTGAAATACCTAAA